>JAOWBW010000001.1:1467101-1709601 GCA_026119855.1 Campanula takesimana
GAGCCGGGGCGGCGCCAGTCATCAGGGAGAGCTGCCAAAGAGGACCCGTCCTGATGTTGTGATTGAGACCTCTGAGTCTGATGATGATGATGAGATGAGGATGATGATGACGATGAGGAGACCGAGAGCGGTAGCAGGGGGTGAGCACAGTGTTTGTGATGACGTGCCGAGCTGTTGTGGCTGAGAGGATGAGGGATTGAAACACCTTTTACTTTTGCCTGTAATAACATTTAACATGTATTTACAATCCTATTTATTTTACTACTCATTTTTATGTTCTATTAACGACTCGATCTTAGATGTCGACTCTTTACAAACAAATGTGTGCCCAAAGGGTGCTTGTTGTCGATGCTTTGAACTCCTTTTTGTTGCTGGGATTTGATTTTGCTGCAGGCTGGATTTGTTGAAGTGCTTGGGTTCTGTTCTGAACTGACAAGGGCTGTTTTCTGTCTGAACTGCTGTCAAAGGCCGCGCGCGTCGGGCCTTGCTGTGGGAGGCGCGCGCGTTGTGCAGCCCTGGTCGGAGCGCGCGCTTCTGGCCTGCTGAATTACAGCCCCTTTCTTTTCTGATCAGAATGTTCCAACAGCTATAAAATTTGAACCATTTTTCGACCAGAATGGTCACACAGCATCTTTTTCAAACACTTTCTCCCCTAAACCACAAAATTCTTTTCATAATGGCCCAATGACTTTCTCCTTTGAAGTTAAGGTTTCCGTCCCCGAGGGTGAGAAGTCCGTTCCAATGGTGAACGCCGTTCCAGCTGTGGGGTCCGTCTCGATGGTGGAGAAGCGTCCGAGCGTTTTTTATCGTTTGGGAAGGCCCAATGACGATGTTGTTGACCCCGTGAGACCGGTGGTTCATGTGCGGACTATAGACCCCGTCATTATCCCAAGAAGAAGAAAGGTAAGGGAAATTCCTCATATGTGTGGAAGCGTCCCATGGTTGTCACCCGCTAAGGCTCCGCTTGATAAGGGTAAAGGAAAGCCGTTGATGAAGCTCCGTCCCGTCCTAGCGTTTTCTCCCGTCTTGGCGGTCCCAAGAATGTTCCGTCCCCATCCAAGAAGACTAAAGGACATAACAAGAAGCAATGGGTTCCCAAACCTAAGAAGATTAGATTTTTCTTTGTACCCCAAGAGATTGCAATTAGACCACTTTGTTTTAGGATTTAATTTTGATGTCTTTTGTTGCTCAATAAATCCGTTGTAATGGTTTGAATATTCATTGAATGAATAAAAATTGCATTTTGTTATTTGAAGTGAATTGGGTATTTTTGATATGTTTTAGACCGCACCCGAAGGTTGCCTACGTTCCTCCAGTTGGGAGGCTCAGGTCTTCGTAGTTCAAACAAACAAAGACCTTTTTTTTTTTTTTTTTTTTTTGTGCATCCTGTTTTTTGCCTAGACCGCCCTTTCGGGTTTTCATCTAGCGGCTTCTTTTTTGCACGTGCTCTAATTTTTGCCTAGGCCGCCCTTGCGGGTTTTCAACCTAGCGAGCGATTTTTTTTTTTTTTTATATGGTCTTTGTTTATTAAGCGTAGAACCTCTTGAGCTTGTCGAGGTTGACCTCCTTTGGCAGCTGGTCACCATCTAAATCCACGAGCCGGACCGCACCACCACTTAGTATCTTTTTGACACGTACGGACTGATCCATCGGGGTCCCCATTTCCCCAGGGGATTCATGGCATTAGGAGGATGTTGTCTTAAGACCAAATCTCCCACATTGATGTTTCGAGGCTTCACTTTTTTGTTGAAAGCTCTTGCCATCCTTTGCTGGTACGCCCTTGTGCGTTCGAGTGCTCTTAGCCTCTTCTCGTCGAGTAAGGCTAGCTGTTCGTATCGATTTTGCATCCAGTTGACCTCGTTGACTTGATTCTCAAGGAGGACCCGTAGAGATGGGACTTCAAGTTCGATAGGGAGTACGGCTTCAGAAACATAGACTAATGCATAAGGAGTTTCTCCTGTTGCAGACCGTATTGATGTGCGGTAGCCCCACAATGCTAATGGTAGCTTCTCGGGCCAATCCTTCCTGTGGAGGCCATTTTCTTGACGATGGTCTCGATGGTTTTATTTGCTGCTTCGACCACGCCATTTGCTTGGGGACGGTAAGGAGATGACTTGTGCTTGGTGATCTTGTATTCTACCAAAAGTGCATCCATTTCCTTCTCAAAGTGAGAGCCGTTGTCGGAAATGATTTCATGAGGCACGCCGTATCGGCACATGATATTAATCTTTATAAATTCGGCCACTTTCTTGGCGTTGAGGGTTCGATAGGCTTGTGCTTCGACCCACTTTGTGAAGTAGTCGACTGCCACTAGGACGAATGACTGCCCATTGCTCCCGGCAGGATGAACTTTACCGATGATGTCTATCCCCCAACAAGAGAAAGGCCAAGGTGTGACCATGTTGTAAAGTTGTGAGGGTGGAGCATGTTGCGGATTAGCGTGGAATTGGCACTTGGCACACCTTTTGACTTTCTCGATACAGTCTCGTTCCATAGTGCTCCAATAGTAACCAATGCGAAGTATCTTCTTGACTAGCATAAACCCATTCATGTGGGGTCCACATTCTCCTTCGTGCACTTCACACATTATCTCTTGAGCTTCGGCCTCGTTGGCGCATAAGAGATTGATCCCGTCGTGGTGCCTTTTATAGACTCGGTCCCCAATCAGTACGTACCGAGAGGCTAACCTTTGCAGAGCTGCTTGAGACTTCTTATTGATATTCTCGAGATAAGTGCCATCTTTGAGGAAATTCATGATATCCAAATACCATGGAGAGTTTGTTTGAACCTCGTTGATCTCGATACTCATGCAATACGCCGGACTGTTCCTTCGAGCAATTTTGAAGGGTTTCACCATTTTCCCTTTGGGCATTTCGACTAATGAAGCTATAGTGGCCAGTGCATCGGCGAAGCGATTCTTATCCCTTGGCAGGTAGTTGAAAGTGATCTCTTGGAATTGTTCAACCAGTTCTTCAAGGTGCTGACCATACTGTTGGAGAGTCGGGTCTTGGTTTCGCCATTTACCCTATTGCTGATTGATAAGGAGTAAAGAGTCGCCGAATACTTCTAGTTCCGTGACGTTTCTGTCGAGAGCTGCTTCGAGCCCCGCTATACATGCTTCGTACTCAGCAATGTTGTTGGTAGCTTCGAATTCCAGGCGGATGGCAATGGGAGTGTAGATGTCCTTTGGATCGACAAGCAATACCCCTATACCAAAACCGTGTTTATTGGCGGCGCCATCGAAAAAAGTTGCCACTTAATTTCCTCGGTTGCAGTACAAATTAAATGCTCATCGGGGAACTGTACATCTTCCCCTTCACTTCGTCACACGGGAATTCGGCAAGCTGGTCACTGAACACTTTCCCCTGACGGATTTTAGTGTGACGTAAGTGATATCATAGCCGGCGAGCATGAAGTACCATTTGGCTATTCTTGTTGACATGAAAGGCTTCTCGAAGATGTAGCGGAGCGGGTCCACCTTTGCTACTAGCTTGATCGGAAAAGCTTCCATATAGTGTTTGAGCTTTTGAGTGACCCAAACCAATGCTGCACATGACTTCTCTAAGACAGAGTAGTTCTTTTCGCCTCCTTGGAATCGGCGACTGACAAAATAAATGGCGTTCTCCTTTGTGGACTCTCGTTGCTCTTGTGCTAACATAGCCCCTAGGGCTTCATCATTGACAGTGAGATAGAGCAACAGAGGTTTCTCTTTGTGCAGCGGAACTAGAACAGGAGGGCACGTCAAGTAATGCTTCACTTGATCGAAGGCTTCTTGGCACGCGTCGGTCCATTCTAGAGCCACATTCTTCTTGAGTAGCTTGAAGATTGGCTCGCACATGGAAGTGAGTTGGTGCACAAACCGACTGATGTATTGTAGCTGCCCATGAAACCTTTAATATCTTTCTGCGTCTTTGGAGGAGGCATGTCAATGATTGCCTTGATTTTGGAGGGGTCTACTTCAATTCCCCTTTCAGTGACCATATAACCAAGAACTTTTCCTCGGATAACCCCGAACGTGCACTTTGCAGGGTTGAGCCTCATCTTGTGTTGACGAAGCCTTTCGAAGAACTTGCAAAGATCGATTAAATGTTGACCATCGGTCCCTTTGGAGTGAATGATCATGTCGTCCACATGAACCTTGATTTCTTTGTGAATCATATCGTGGACCAAGTCTGTCACGGCTCTTTGGTAGGAAGCCCCAGCATTTCTCAACCCAAATGGCATGACTGTGTAGCAAAAGGTACCCCACGGTGTTGTGAAGACTGTCTTATGTTGATCTTCCTCGGCCATGAGAATCTGATTGTACCCGGCGAACCCATCCACGAATGAGCGAACCTTGTAGGCAGCAGTGGAGTCGACTAGCATGTCGATATTAGGGAGTGGAAAATCATCCTTTGGGGAAGCTTTGTTTAAATCCCGGAAGTCTACACAAACTAGAACCTTGCCGTTTGCCTTCCTGACTGTCACAATGTTGGCTAACCATGTCGGATACTTGATAACCTTGATGAAACCCACACTGAGGAGCTTCTCAATCTCTTCTTTGACCTGCAGAGACCATTCTGGCTTGATCTTTCTGAGCTTCTGCTTTACTGGCCTGGCATCTTCTCTGATCGGAATCCTGTGATCCGCTACCTTTCTGTCCAAACCCGGCATGTCTTTGTATGACCATGCGAATACATCCACGAACTCCTGTAGTAGTGCAGTCAATCTGTCTTTGTCGTCCCCCTTGAAGAAGCTTCCAATCTTAGTTTCTTTTGGCTCTTCTTCGGTACCCAGGTTAACAACATGCAATTCTTCGTCAGCCTTTGGACCATTCTCACCACGACTACGGACTTGTTGAGCAAGTTCATTTAAGTATGTTGTGTTTTCGTGGTCTATTTCATCATAATTTGAATCGTTATTAACTTGTTCGTTAAGTTCATTATTAGTTAATTCATCATTTATGATGTTTGCAATCTCAGGGTACTCAGAAATATCAAATTTTTCATTAGCAAAGAAAGGAAACACACGCTCGGCTATGGCCTCCAAATCCTCTTGGGTGAGGGTATTAGAGACACTCTCGGACTCGAAAGTAAGTGTGAGCCGCTCTTCCTTCGTTGCTGTGCGGGGTATGCAACCCATTTCTTGGACTAAGAATTCCTCGGATACCACGGGCCCTTTTGTTGAATACCAATTGTTGATCGGCTCGGAGCTTGGCGGGATCTCACTGATAGTCTCGTTCATGATGACGGTGTCATGGATGGCGTTAACTTGGCATTCATTCATCATGGCAAGCTCTTCGAACATGGAGGCTATATCTGTCAGTTCTTCCCCCACGGTGATTTCTGTCTCGGATTCTATAGTTATCTTCCTTCCCCACCATTCACGGGGCGACATGGGAGTTGGTTCCCTTTCGGATTTCTGGATCTCACAATCGGAGAAGATTTCGAGGCCGGGCTTTTTGACACCTTTATTGTTAACCCACGGCTCGGGAAAGATCATGTATGGAACGTCTTCCTCTTGGCGGACAAAATAACCATTCAACGTCTTGCGGTAAGGCCTTAGATTAGGGACTTCATAACGACGGCCTTCTTTACGAGCTCGGGCCTTTTCGTTTTGATCGCTTGCTCTTGTTTCAAGTCTTCTTTGGAAGGCTCATACCCCAAACCGAAGGTGTTCTTGACAAATGGGACTTGCACGGGATGTAGGATTCCTTGTTGATATCTCCCTAAGCCTAAACCAGGGAAGTAGTCCATATTCCTCATCATGCGGAGGACTTTGTGATTGCTGGGGGTCCATGATTCGTTTCCCCCTTCTTTGTCAATGGCGTTGATTGAGACGCCGGAGAGAGTGGAGTCTGGTAGACCATGCTGAACTTGGTGGACGGGCTCTCCTTTTCTGTGGATAGTGATGTTTTCAGCCATTACGGTCACTATTTCATCACCATTTCGGATCTTGACACATTGGTGGAGAGTTGACGGTACGGCATTAGCACTATGAATCCATGGTCGACCCAACAGTAAGTTGAACGAGGCCGGGATATCAAGCACTTGGAATGGAACGGACATGACCATGCTCCCAAACTCAATGTCTATTTCGATCATACCCATGATTGTACGGGCGGTGCTGTCATAACCTCGGATTACTTGAGTAGAAGGCTTCAAATCAGAATCCTTAAGCCCCAGTATGCCCATGATTCTACCAGGCATGAGATTGAGTGCGGAACCACCGTCCACTAAGACTCTTGAGACGGGCCTCCCCCTTGCTCGTACCTTGAGGTAAATAGCTTCGTTGTGGTCGGAACCAAATGGTGGAAGGTCCATATCGGCAAAGGTGATGGCGTTGCCAAAATGAATGTGACTGATCATTGCCGTGAGGTCCTCGGGAGTAGTATCGGGAGAAACTGATGTATCATCGAGATTGCGGATGACAAGATCTCGGTGTTTCTTTGAGGATGCAATGAGGTCCCAAATAGAGATGTTGGCTTGAGTTTTCTTGAGTTGGACAAGTAGAGGGTCTTCGGGAGTGTTGCGAGCTTGCGGCCTTTGAGAAGAGGAGCTCGGTGCGGAAGTGGAAGGGTTGCTTGCTATGACTCGACCGGATCGAGTTAGCATGTTGACGTTCCCATCTTGCTTCTTTTTCCTATTCTCTATTACTTCCCTCATTACCTCATCATAAGTCACTACATAACAAGAATTGTCAAGTTTATTCATAACATTGGGGCTCCCATTCACAATTGGGATTAAATGGGTGGTCCCCTCGAGTTCTCCTATCTCTATTACATTGACATGCTCGTCATTAGTCACTACAAATTCTTTCTTATCTATGAGATCTTGAATGACATTGCGGAGAACGAAGCAATCCTTGGTGGTGTGGCCACTATATTGGTGGTAGCCACAATATTTGTGGTGAGCATGATTTGAGTGGATCGTTTTGGGTTGGTACCCTTGCACGGGTGTGACTTGACCCTTTGCCTTGAGGACCTCGAACACTTCGATTTGAGTCATGCCTTGGAGAGGCGTGTAGACACGGTCACTTCGGGGCTTCTTCCCTTGAGGTGGAGGAACCTTTTTGTAATTCCCCTTGTCAATAGTGACGGCGTTGACCGAGGCCTCTTTTGTGGAGTTGGAAACGGCCTTGTAGCGGTAAGTAGGAGTGGTCTTCTTAATCTCCTTGAGCAAGTCATCCATGCGTACCCCCGCCTCATACATTTGGGAGAAGTCGGAGTAGCAAGCCCCACTTAGGTGAGTGCGGAGATCAATCTTGAGACACTTGAGAAATATGTCCATTTGCTCTTTTGTGTTCGGCCTCTCGACAATTTCAGAGAGTTTGTCATTCCATCTCCTTGTGAAGTCGATGAAGGACTCATTGTCTCGTTGAGTAGTGTTCTCTAGCTCTTTCCTTGTGGGCCGGTGAGTGGTGTTGCCTTGGTATTGGTTCTTGAAGGCAAGCATGGCGGAGTCCCAATCAAGACGGACAGTGAGCGGGAGAGTAGCATACCAATCTTTTGCCGCCCCCTCGAGAGTGAGAGGAAAGCATTGAGCCATCACCTTGGGGGAGACCTTCTTTGGAACCATTTCCCAAATATAAGTCTCAATGTGAGCCATGGGACAAGAGTTGCCCTTGAATTTGCTTATGTCGGGCATCTTGAACTTATCGGGAAGAGCGGCCATAGTACTCATGAGGATGGATGATTGATAAAGGCTTGTGTCGGAGCCTTTCCCCATGTTGAGCCCATTGAATTTTTGGTCGATGTAGGCCATGATAGAATCCACCATTTTGGCCTCATTGTTCTCGGAACTTGGTTCCCCCATTTTCTTGGTGCGGGTGTTGACATAAGGACTCTTGAACAAACCCTCGGTCCATTCGGATTCATCATCATTGTTCTTGTTCTTTCCGTTGGCAAGGTTAGTGAGCTTTTCTTTCATTAGCTCCATCTCGGCCTCGTGGGCCTCCCTTTGGCTGTCGAGGTGGGAATGCCAAATGTCGTCTTTGCTTTGTGCCTCCTTGTTAAGGGTGGAGACTTGCTCTTGGAGGAGTTGGACCATGGTTGAGAGCTGTTCGAGAGACATGGTGTTGCTGCTGCCGGTCATGGTTGATGTTAGAGCTGTTGGAGTGATCTCTTCACGGACTAACCGATTTGCTGAATCCCGGTAGACTTTGTAAGTACCAATTGAACCTATATTGCAGAAGAGGCCCTTGTCAGTCTTGAGTAACACTTGTGGTCCATGAAGAGGCTTAGAACACACAATTGGGCACACGACTCGAACCACATAAGAAAAGACTCTTTTTTTTTTTTTTTATAAGTCAGAGGGAATGAATCCTTTTTGGGGTTTCTAAGAAAATAATGGAATCGTCACACTAGTATATAGACCATCTCGCGGTCCCATATACTCATCGGATTCCATCACGTTTGTGAATCCTACATGTATCGGGATTAAACTAAATTAATGTAGTAAAGCATACATGCGGGGACGGATTTTTATTTTCGTCCAAAATAACCCCTTTTGGGGACGGATTTTTATTGCTTCCATTTCAACAAGTTGGCATGTATGATTTGAAGACATTAGTTTAGGGAAATCTCGGTACATGGAGACCGACTTGAGTCACGGAGTGTTAGACCCTAACTAGAATTGTGTGGTTTGTGCTCGGCTTGAATATGAGGCTCAAAGGTCACCCCCGGCATGTAGTCTTGAACTACGCCACGGGCTGAGGTTTACCGCTTCGAAAGAGCCAAGGTCTGGTGGAGCTTGAAACTTTCTAGGACGGGCCTCGACGGGTTTGGGGTTGGACTTGTGCGACTCGATAGTGAGCAGTTCATAGGAATATGTGTATGTAGTGTGAGGTCTAATCAAGTGACAATTTTTTTTTTTTTATATTTTTTTGAAAAGAAAGAAAAACACACAAAACACATAAGCACATAAAATTACAACTCCCGAATCACCCGTGTGACCGGTAAATAAAACACAAAATTAAAACAGTCCGAGGGTTCAATTCTGTTCTGATGCAGGCAACTGTGCCCACACCCCACTGTTCTGTTCAGTCACTGAAACCTGTTTCTGTTCTGGGAATCAACCCAGAAGCGTGCGCCTCTGAGTGTTGATGTAGGACGCGCGCGCATGGCGCAATGCTTATGGGAGGCGCGCGCTTCTGGGCACACCTGTCAGAATGTCAGACTTTGGACTCAGGGGATTGCCCTGGTCCTATGTTCATATTATAACCCCTGCAGAAGTGATTAGTGCAGAATAACAGAAGAAGAAGATGAAGAATATGAAGAAGTGGGCGATTCTGGTTCTTGATGCGGGATGCGCGCGCCTTAGGATTAAGAGGTCGGACGCGCGCGCCTCCCCCATCAGGAATCAGAATGCCCAGAAAAGATGTAGATTTTGATCAGAATGCAAGTTTAACCCTCAAAGCATCCCCAGCGGAGTCGCCACTGTAGATACCCCGGGGGAGCCCACGGCCTTAGGCTAGAGCGCGTGAATCGTCCTAGGATGTCTAACTTGTTTTAGAGTCGCCACCTATGTTTTGAGGAACATAACAAAAACCTATTGATTCTAGCCTAAGTTTGATTACGAAAACAGAGATTCTTTGTTTTGAGGTTCGGGGGTTAGATTACGAGATGGGAAGTACCGAAACACCCATCTCTCCCAACTTAAGTTGGTCTTGATTGATCAAAATCTACATGAATGAAAATGTTCTTCTTCTTCTTCGTTAAGTCATGAAAAGGGGGTTTAAAATAGGATTTGGAATGTAGGAGATAACTCCTTAACCAACCTCAATGAGATGAGGTGATCTTTAGAGTCATGTCCCAAAATTATTTGGGTGATTGCACATTTGATTAGAGTAAAAGAGAGAGAGGAGACGAAGTAGAAAATAAAGGAAAAGATGGACTTTTACCTACAATTTGAAGACCTTCAAATGTTGCTTGAAGAAATCCTTGGAAAACCTTTAGAAAGTGATTTTGGTATAGTTTTTGTAAGTTCAATCTTTTGTTCTCTTTTCGATTTTTTCGATCCTTTTTCCGGTCCTTGAAAATGGAGGTAAAGAGAGGTTTTTATAGGTGAAAGATGGGTGTTTTTGGTGCCAAAACTCAGTCACCAAGAAATCCTTCCCGGGCAAAATCTTGTAAATTGAGCAAGGGAGGGAATCCTGGCCAGAAATCTGTAACTGACGCCCAGAGGCGCGCGCTTCCTGCTTTGGGGGCGGGAGGCGCTCGCGCCTGGCTCCTCCTGTCGGAGGCGCGCGACTCAGAGAAGGCACTTTTGACAGAATGGACTGGAAAGTCAGCCCTGTCATTCAGTTTAGTCCAAAGTCAGTCAGGAACTTAACGGAAGTGACAGAAACTAACGAGAAACACTTAGAATGGGGAGAAACACAAAATCAAATGTGCAATCGGGGTGAGCGGTCCAAGGCGGGGTGTCTACAGTATCACATCACAAATCTTTATGAAAGACTAACCGAGTTTTCCTTCATTTCATATCACATATGGTATAATGAACCTCCTTAGATGAAACTCAATTTAGTGTAAGCGCAACTGTTTCCAGCACATAATCCAGAGGGTTAATTAAAGATCAGTTTGACTTATTATGAGACGAAAAACTGTATTTTATAGACAATCTGTAAACTTCTGGAACATCATCCGTACGGCTGCTGTTTCCAGATTCTGTTTTTCTTAAATTGCAGAATTTCTGCAGAATTCTCATCG
This sequence comes from Campanula takesimana, assembly GCA_026119855.1. Lineage (NCBI taxonomy): Eukaryota > Viridiplantae > Streptophyta > Magnoliopsida > Asterales > Campanulaceae > Campanula > Campanula takesimana. The sequence goes on from JAOWBW010000001.1 coordinate 1,477,789, forward strand.
AGTCCAAGGCTCAAATATTTATTACTTTGATCTATCAGAGTAGATCAATACTTTTGCCATGAGGTGTTGAAATCCTTTCTAGCATTGTTACATTAATAAACTACATACATCAAAATGTATAAGTTCAAAAGAGTACTTCCTCTTACTACTATTAGTAAAAGATATCTTGATCAATTTCTAAGATTCACATATATCACATGATTCGAAATCATATGAATTTAAAAGCCCGTCCCATGGAATTTTAGATATGTGTTTCTTATCATTTGATATAGACATTAATGCTTTTTAAGAATGTAACGATTACATCCTTATATTCAGATTTCCTTTATTTACGTTATGCTCATTATTTTGTTCTTCCAAGATAAGGATATTAAGTCTCATTATATGATTAGCAATACAATAAGGCAAATCATATTTAATGGAACACTTTCTTATTCGAAATAAGAAATATCCATAATCTTCTAATGAAGAAACCAAAATAATATTTCTACTTAAAATAAGAACATAGCACCATTTGTTCAAAACAAATGTGAACTTATTAGGTAAAGACACTTCGCAAGTTCCTATGATTAATGTTGCAACCATTGCATCATTATTGCCACATAGGTTAATCTTTACCATTACAAGTAGAATTTTAACATAAATACTTGAAGTGGTAGTCCAACTACTATTCCTTTTGATCTTTTAATTCAAATTGTAATTTCACCAACGGTCAATCCTATTGCCAAGGTACAAATTACATTCTTTGGATTTTAGGTTTTGCCACAAATATTTTCTTTTAGGCTTGACAACTTTTGTCTTGCCTTTATGTTAAATCCTTGTCCTTATTAACCTTTAGAGTTTGAGAATGTTTCCAATTGATATTAAGACATAGCATTTTAAACATCAAATGTCGCTTATGAATTGATATCAAATCCGTTTGTTAGTTCCAAACTAACATGATAACCAAGCCAACTAAGGTAATTAATATGTCTCTCCATGTTCAAAACATGAGAACTTATTAATATATCTTTCATTCATCACATGAATGTTAGGCTCTTAATCAATCTCAAACTTTATTTGCCTTTCTTGCTTGTAGAAACGCTTCCTGCATAATTGCTTATCGCATAAGCATTCATATGTTTCAGATACTTCTAAAGTTCCGATCATATAATAGCAAGTCGTAGGACAGTTGACATCTATAGAATCATCCACATGTTTCTAATCAATGTCTTTGTCCACCCTTAAGGCATAAGGTTTCTTAGGAATAGGATTTATTAAGAATTCATAACTTTCGTTCTTGCTTTAGAACAATTCTTAAGCTCATGACTAGGTCAAGGAAGTTAATCTTATTCTCTTTAAGTGGGGTCTATTGCAGTGATTATACATGATTATAGTTTAAGACATTCTACAAAATATGCAAATAAATATACACATATATTTCATACCATTATCATTTAGAGACATATAATGTATTTCATAAATACTCCCACTAAATTATACACCTTCAAATACAACAATTGTATAATATAATTTAAGTAGGCTAAGATCCAACTTTAATTTAATTTAAAGTCCGCTTTGGCGATACTGCTCAAAATTAAATTAATTAGGTAGACAACTCTTTGTCAATCATATCATATATGATTCTTAGATACTTTATGAGATTTGTTAGACATCTTATGTCAGACATGTTTTAATCTCATCTTGTGCCTTAGGCCCAAAACTTTGTCTTTTGATAGCCTAATTAAGTCAAACCACGTTAAACGTATAGGAAACTCTCATTCCTCATCTTGCTCATACACTGATAGAATTAATGCACCTCGCTTTGGCAGAGCCCACATAAAAATACCCGGTGTACTCACAAGTGTTTTAATAATGGATTGGCACATGACTTAAGTTTTAAGAAGGTTTATTTGCTTAGAGATATGCATCATATATTTAATTATGTGAAACATAATATAATATAGTCTTTGCATAATGATGTTAACTAATCAAATTAATTAACAGAAGCAAAATCTTGTGATTTAATTATGAAGCAACATAATGGGGACGGAATCTAAATTATCTGTAAACAATTTACAGATTGGATATTTCATTCGCATTCCCAGAAACAAGGCGTGAGCCTGCCATTGGTCCATGCAATGAATTAATCCAAATTTAGTTTCCTTCTCTTGCAAACGATTTGCACTTTGTATAGGGGTTATTCTAAAACTTTGAGATTACGCCAATCTTAAACTCCTTTAAGATTCTGATCTCATTAAAAGTTTGGAATTCTGAACTGAAATCTGTTTCAAGAAACACGGTTTCCAAAACCTGCCGTCTGAAAAAGATTAGAATCAGTAATGTCCAAACCATCCGTACGGATGTTTCTGGAAGCATCCAGATTTATCCGTACAGCTCTTTCATACAGGTCACATAAACTCTGAACTCTTCAGAATTCTGAAACTGTATCCGCAGAGCATCTTGAAATTGAAAGCACAAACCGCACGGCCGAAACTAAGCCAAAAGGCATCCACATTTCTGTGCTAAGATCAAGAAACCAAGCAACTTCTATATACGGTCGAAACTAAGCCAAAAGGCATCCACATTCCCGTATAGATTGGATACTTGTTTCAAGATCTTTCATTGTCTCTTAATCTCACAGATTACAGCAGTTCTGAACTCTTTAGAACTTTGATTTCTGCAATTCCTTTTGAATTCTTTGGCCGAAAACTGTTTCAGGAAACACGGTTTCGAAAACCAGCCGTCTGAAAGCAGTTTCCAGTTTCCAGATTCGAATTCTGTAAACAATTTACAGAATAATCTGAACACCAGAAAACAATATCAAATCTGAGAATTTTCAAACTAGCCGTACGGATCAGTTTGGCATCATCCAAACCATCCGTACGGATCCATTGGTAGGATCCCAGATTTCCAGTTTTTTTAGAATTTCAGAAATTCGACCAAATCCAATATCATGTTTATACATAATCAGATTACAGAAACATGAATTTACAGATTACGAATTTAATTAGATCTAATCAATATCATGAATAAACAATATATTATATATATAAATTAGATCTAAGTTATCAATACACATAATCCAATTATTTATTGATAATCCCAACATGCAATTATTCATATAGATCAAATCAATATAATAATCACATAATCCCCATGTCATGCTCATAAACCTTTATATCTCATATATAAAACTCAAATCACGCATTCATCTTATTATCATGTAGATATCATATAATCGAATTAAACAATTTCAACATGATATACTAAAATAATCAACAACGAACGGGGCTCTGATACCACTGTTGGGGTTTTGATGCATCATGCGCAGCGGAATAAACAGATATAATCAAACACCCAAGAGCCCGGATCCGTGCATGTTGATTAAATTAAATACAAGATGAAAGAAACATACCCTTGAAGATCGAATCCATGAACACGGACTTTGAGGTGCTAAAGCAAACACCCTCTATCGGTATCCACACATCGAACGGACTCAAGAATGCTTCTTGATTTGACTGATAGATCCTTAGGCTTTAAAAACATGGTTGAAGAACCATTCTTCAATCTCCCTTTGATTATTATGGTTTGATGATGAGCAAAAATCAAACCCCAATAACCTAAGTATAATATGTGTTTTTCTCTCTCCAAGAAACTCTTGTTGATTTCCAAAATCAATGCCTAAGGCTTAGTTTCTGGCTGAAGAGAACACAGAATATATACTGGGAGAAACCTAATTCCATTAGGTTAAAGGATTCCTTTCCTAGAAAGAAATCTGACAAAACCTCGTCAGCGGACAAACTATCCGTACGGCTAGTCCAAACCATCCGTACGGCTGGTTTTTCCACTTCCCAGTTTTTCTCGTTTTTTCGTGCCAAGCAAGATCCGTTCTGCGTGTGTGACCCAATAGGATTATACTATGTTGGCAACGAGTCCGAAGACCTCGTAAATCATAAGCGGACTCTAGCAAGCCATTATGACTACCCAATTAGTATAACTTTGAAAGCCCAAAGTAACCTTATAGAACATATCATAATCCCTTTGTCACGCGATATCATATTGGACATAAGTCATGGTCCATGTCAACTTATGTTGTCCAATGCTTTCTCGATCCCGAGTAGATTGATATGAGCAAATAACATTGAACGCTTCAATTCATTTGGGTACGGCCGTACACTAATATCAATCTCACTCGTCGAGTGGCCAAGCAGATATCTCTCTTGAGGGAGGGACAAATCCCATCTTGACTTATCATTCTTCCCTACAGGAATCCGATTATGCCAATCGTAGCCTTTATAACCACCCGGTTAGGGGTAGCGTTTGAGTACGTCAAACATAATGTTCATCATGTGGAAGACTATGATAATCTCAGGTCTAAGGATGAATGATATAACTATTATGAGATTTAATTATGATATTTGACCATGACATAAATCTCATAACGGGTCTATCCAGTACTTGTTCTCCAACATGTACCCACAAGTTTAATCCGCATCCTATGCGCTATAATCATCATATGATTATCCATCAAACTCATGCTAGCCCTTCATAAGTGCTAGGGACAATGATTATTATAATAAACATGCAAAAGATATAATAATCGGGTTTGTTATCTCTATAACAATGAAGCTATGATATAACGCATAGGCCTTTCTCAAGGGCCCAAGGCATAATATCCAACAACATTTTCTATTCCTGATGTGCCTGAATTTACTTTTGAGGCTGCTCCTTTGGGTAAGGGAATTCGTATTATTTCTTATGTCAAAGCTAGAAAGTTGTTGCATCGTGGTTGTACGGGGTATTTGGCCAGTGTTCTGGATACTACTAAAAAGTTGCCTGAAGTAGAGGATGTACATATTGTGAAAGAGTTTCCTGGTGTGTTCTCTACTGAGTATTCTATGCCTCCCGATAGGGAGATCGAGTTTTGTATTGACTTACCTCCAGGTACTACACCGATATCTGAATCACCTTACAAAATGGCTCCAACTGAATTAAAGGAGTTGAAAATCCAATTGCAAGAGTTGCTTGATAGGAGTTTCATCCAACCCAGTGTATCACCTTGGGGAGCTCCTGTGTTGTTTGTAAAGAAGAAAGATGGGTCCTTGAGACTATGCATCGACTATAGAAAACTGAATCAGGTAACTGTAAAGAACAAATATCCTTTGCCTCACATTGATGATTTATTTTATCAACTCTAAGGGTCAGTTGTCTTTTCGAAGATTGATTTGAGGAGTGGGTATCATCAGTTGAAGATTCACTTAGAAGACATTCCTAAGACTGCTTTCCGTAGTAGGTATGGTCATTATGAGTTTCTTGTTATGCCTTTCGGGTTAACAAATGCTCCAGCTGTTTTCATAGATATGATGAATCGAGTTTTCAAGCCTTATCTCGATTCTTTTGTGGTTGTGTTTATTGATCACATCCTTGTTTATTCCAAGTCTCGGGAGGAGCATGAGCAGCACTTGCGAATGGTTCTATCTATTCTTCGGGAGAAGCAGTTGTTTGCAAAATTCAGTAAGTGTGCTTTTTGGCTCGATGAAGTTTCTTTTCTGGGACATGTGGTTTCCAATAGAGGTATATCTGTTGATCCATCAAAAATTGAAGCTATTGTGAATTGGAAGAGGCCAGAATCAGTTACTGAAATTCAAAGTTTCTTGGGGTTAGCTGGGTACTACAGAAGATTCATTGAAGGGTTTTCTAAGATTGCTACACCATTGACTCAGTTGACTCGAAAGAATGTGCCATATATGTGGGATGATAAATGTCAAGTTAGTTTTGAGGAGTTAAAGAAAAGGTTGACCACCGCTCCTATTCTTGCACTGCCTAATGGGAATGATGAATTGGTGATTTATAGTGATGCTTCAAAAGAAGGCTTGGGGTGTGTTCTAATGCAAAGTGGGAAGGTAATTGCGTATGCTTCAAGGAAGTTAACTCCTAGTGAGCAGAATTATCCAACCCATGACATGGAGCTTGCAGCTATTGTTTTTGCGTTACACAAATGGAAGCATTATCTATATGGAGCAAAATTTGAGATTTTCACAGATCATCAGAGTTTGAAGTATCTTTTCTCCCAGAAAGAGTTCAATAATAGACAACGAAGATGGATGGAGCTGTTAAAGGATTATGATTGCACCATTTCTTATCATCTGGGCAAGGCGAATGTGGTAGCTGATGCTATTAGCCGGAAGTCTTATATAGCTTCATTGATGGTGCGGGAATGGAAGATGTTAGAAGATGCTCGAGATTAGTGTTATTATGAATCGAGGCATGGGGCTATATTTGCGAATATCAGAGTATTACCAACCTTAATTCAACAAATAAAGGATGCTCAGAAAGATGACCCCGAGTTAGTGAAGGTTGTGGGAAAGATCAAAGATGGAAGATTTGAAGACTTTTCTCTCAGTTCTGAAGGGGTATTGGCTTTCAGAGGGCGATTGTGTGTGCCTAATGTTGATGGGATTAAACTTCAAGTTCTTGAGGAAGGCCATAAGTCGAGGTATACCATTCATCCCGGGAGTACCAAAATGTATCAAGATTTGAAGCAACACTTTTGGTGGAACAACATGAAGCGGGAGATAGCGGATTATGTGTCAAAGTGTTTGACTTGTCAACAAGTGAAAGCTGAACATCAAAGACCCGCAGGTTTGCTTCAACCATTAGAGATACCGGAGTGGAAATGGGAGCATGTTACTATGGATTTTGTGTCAGGGTTACCTCATACTAGAAGAAGGCATGATGCAGTTTGGGTGATCATAGACAGATTGACAAAGTCTTCTCACTTCTTACCTATTGAGATGGGTTATTCTATGGAAAGGCTTACTACATTGTATATTAATGAGATAGTGAGGTTGCACGGAGTTCCAGTTAGCATTGTTTCTGATCGGGATCCTAGATTCACTTCTCGGTTTTGGCAAGCATTTCAGAAGGCTTTGGGTTCAGAATTGAGGTTCAGTACGGCTTTTCATCCTCAAACAGATAGCCAGCCAGAAAGGACCATTTAGATTCTTGAGGATATGTTGAGAGCTTGTTCAGTTGATTTTGCAAATTCTTGGGATATTCATTTGCCTCTAGTAGAATTTGCTTATAACAACAGTTTTCAGTCGAGTATTGGGATGGCTCCTTATGAAGCATTGTATGGGAGAAAATGTCGTTCACCTATTTGTTGGGATGAAGTTGGGGAAGCAAAGATTTGGGGTATTGATATGGTTAATGACTCAGTTGAGAAGGTTAAGCTTATTCGGGATCGATTGACTATTGCTCAGAGTCGTCAGAAGAGTTATGATGATCACCGGAGGTGAGACCTTGAGTTTGAAAAGGGTGACTTTGTGTTTCTGAAAGTTTCTCCAAAGGTGGGAATTAAAAGATATGGTAAGAAAGGCAAGCTTGCTCCGAGGTTTGTCGGTCCTTTTGAGATTTTGGGAAGAGTTGGAGATCGAGATTATCGTCTTGCGTTACCTCCTTCTCTTGACAAGATTCATAATGTGTTTCATGTTTCTATGCTTCAAAAGTATGTGTATGATCCATCTCATGTGTTATCTGAGATACCTGAGGATATTGAACCAAGTATGTCCTATGAGGAGCATCCAGTTCAGGTGATTGATTCTAAATTTCAATAATTGAGAACTAAAAGTATTTCTCTTGTTAGAGTTGTGTGGAGGAACCATAATGTGGAAGAATCAACTTGGGAGCTTCGGGATGAAATGGAGAGGAAATATCCTTGGTTATTTGATTCGTTTGGTAAGTTATTCTAAAATTCGGGACGAATTTTCTTTAAGGGGGAGTGATTGTAACGACCCCAAAACCCGTCCCTAATTATTTTATATTTTTTGGGATTTTTATTTGACTTATGTGTGCATTATATGTGTTGCATCATATTTTATGATTTGCACATCTTACTTGATTATTTGTGTTATTTATTTAGTTAGTAGTAATAATGGTTAAGCAAGTTAAATGATTAAGTTGAAACTTTAGGGTCCTTTGTGAAAATATAAGTTTAGGGGTTAAAGTGTTAAAAATGAAACTTGGGTGACTAAAGTAGAAAAATGGGTAAAAAAATCTCTCATAACATGCTTATCTTCTTTCTCCTTCTCTGTGTTCATTTCACCCAGCACAATTCTCTCGTACTTTCCTAGGGTTAGGAGAAAAAGGTAAGTTCAACCAATTTTGATTTAATTCTTTTCATTTACTTATCCGTTTTAAAAACTAATTATATAAAAATGATCAGGGCGTTGAATAGGTCATTTCTACCCGAACAAAACTTATTTCAGCGATACTTTTTCCGGAAATAGGTAAGTTACTAATTCCCCTTTAAATATTAAAATGGTCATATATGTTATATTTGATACTTGTACTTGTTAATTTTGTGATTTGAATGATTTTTGTGATACTTGTAATTTTGGGACAAAGGGAGTATTCACCTTTTGTGTAGAAATGATGAGTTAAATTGAAAGTAATGTTTGGGGTGGTTGTTGCACTCCTGGTAATAGTATAAGTGTTAGTAAGTTATACTCCTACGCTTGGGACGGATGAATTTGGCTTGCAGGAAAAATTTGGGAATTCTGAGTCTGGCTTGTGAGCGACCGCCCAGAATGGGTTTGGATTACTGCCCATAACTACTGAAAGGTTTGGTCTGGGACAGATCACTTTGGGCGACCGCCCATTCTGGTTTGGGCGACCGCCCATAAATGCTGAAAAGTTGAGTTGTTCCATTTCAAGTGATTTAAAGTTCAATCTTGGTCTAGGTCTTAGGTGATATCCTAGAGTACCTAGAGGGTTGTTGTGGAACACCCTAGTGTTTGAAATTTGTCCCTTTGTGAACATAAGAGTTGTGGAATTTGACCAAATGTTGATTGGTTATTGGTGAACATCTTTTGATGCAGCTGGTACTTGTTGTGGTGTCGGGCAGTGGTAGAGATTATAATGGCACACGAGCCAAGTTCATTGTAAGGCTTCTACCATTTGGTTTCCCATTTTTAACCCCCTTCGTTGGGCCACGGATTGGGTCTGGGCTAGCTCTCCTTTGTGTGAGTTTAGTCACCTTTTAGGTTATGACTATGTGTCATTTTCCCCCTCTTGTTGTTGTTGTGGTTGTTTGGTTTGTGAACCGATTTCAGCCCTTTGGTGCTGCTCAATTGATACCTCTCAAATGGTTATATGTTTGATTCGAGAACCTTGGCTCAATATCCACTTATGAGTGTTTTATTCCGCCTTACGTGTGGAAATATGAGTTGGCTTTGTCTATCATGTTATGTGATATGTGGATGTTTATTGACATTGTTCAATTCCGAGTATCATTTCAGCATGTAACGTAGTTGCATTTTAGTAGCTTACTGAGATTCATTATCACCATTATTTGTTTACTGTTTTAGATAAAGGAGAGCCCAGGGGATAGGTCACTACACAAGGGAGGATGTCGAGGTGGTGATTTTGGGTAAGATATTTTGGGATATGTGTTATGTTAAGGCTACATTATGTAAATGTATAACCTTTTGGGTAGTGTACCCGTGACTTCATCTTTGTATCACCTATTTTTGGGAACATGTTGGTGAGTTGTAAATTTATAAGTAAAGTGTGTAAGCCTTATGGCTAAGTACTTTGGATTGTGAAAGTTTGTTTATGTGGAAATGAAATCAAGTTTCAAGTAAATGTGTTTGGTTATATGAAACTTTTATGAAAGTACATTTCGAAAAATTTTCTTAAAAAGTTTTATGACGTCTTCCGATCGTATCCCGAGCTTGGGGCCAAGTAGGACCACGGGTACGGGGCGCGACACAGAAAAGTAGTTTACTCTATGTATATGAGGCGCATAAGTTTCCTTGAAACTTTGAAATTGAATTTAACTTTTTAAAACCTAGGATTTTCACAACTCAAAAAAAAAAAAAAAACATAATCATTAGTAATGACGAAACTGTATGGACTAGTTAAGTTCAAGCATACCCATTTTTCATCTAAAAATTATGAACCGTTTTGCATCTAATGCCTTTGTAAGAATGTTGGCGATTTGAAAGTCGGTTCCCACGTGTTCCAAATGAATGTTGCCATTTTCCACGTGGTCTTTGAGGAAGTGATACTTGATGTCTATGTGTTTGGTCTTGGAGTGCATGACGGGATTTTCAAAAACGGCAATTGTTGATGTATTGTCTCAGTAGATGGGACAATTTTCTTCAATGATGTCATAATCCACCAATTGCTGCTTCATCCATAATATCTGACAGCAACAACTTCCAACAGCAATATATTCTGCTTTCGTAGTTGAGACAGATACTGAAGCTTGTTTCTTACTTACCCATGACACGAGTCGATATCTGAGGAAATGACAAGTGCCACTTGTGCTTTTCCTGTCATTTGTGCACGCTGCATAATCTGCATCTGAATAACGTACAAGTTTAAAATTCGAATCTTTGGTGTACCAAAGTCCAAGGTTAACAGTGCCGGAAATATATCTTATAATACGTTGCACAGCAATCATGTGCGCTTCTCTAGGGTCAGATTGATAACGAGCGCAAACACAAACACTAAACATAATATCAAGCCTACTAGCAGTAAGATAAATGAGTGAGCCAATCATACCTCGGTAGAGTGTTTGATCAACCTTTTTACCTTTTAAATCTTTGTCAAGTTTGTTGCCGGTAGCCATTGGAGTGTCATATGCTTTAGAATTTTCAAGTCCAAACTTTTTGATTAGATCCCTTATATACTTGGCTTGGTTGATAAATATGCCTTCATTCATTTGCTTGATTTAAAGCCCGAGGAAGAATATAAGTTCTCCCATCATGCTCATTTTAAACTTTCTCAAAGCGCTTGCACAACAATTCATTAGTAGAACCAAATATAATATCATCAACATAAATTTGAACAAGTAATTTATGACCATTATGTTTGGCAATGAAAAGAGTTGTATTGATTTTACCGCGAGTGAAGCCTTTCTCAATGAGAAACTTGGATAGTGTATCATACCATGCTCTTGGCGCTTGCTTGAGCCAATACAAATCTTTCTGGAGGTTGTAAACATGATTTGGAAATTGTGAATCTTCAAACCCAGGTGGTTGAGCTATGTAGACTTGTTCTTGGAGTTCACCATTTAGAAACGCGCTTTTTATCCATTTGATATAACTTGAAGTTCTTGTGAGCGGCATAAGCTAGAAAGATTCTGATAGCTTTAAGTCTTGCTACGGGCACAAAGGTTACATCGTAATCAATTCCTTCCTCTTGCATATAGCCTTGTGCAACCAATCTTGCTTTTTTTTTTCTTATGATGGTTCCATTCTCGTCCATCTGGTTTCTGAACACCCATTTCGTACCAATCACTCCTTGATCATGAGGTATTGGAATAAGAGTCCAAACCTTACATCGTTCAAATTGATTGAGTTCTTCTTGTATTGCAACAACCCAATTAGGATCTTGGAGCGCTTCATCAGACTTCTTCGGTTCAATTTGAGAGATAAATGCAATGTAAGCATCAAAGTTTGTAGCTCTCCTTGTACGAACACCAACATGTAGATCACCAATGATGTTATTGATTGGGTGACCTCTAACTTCACGAATTTCAGGAGGTAAGTTAGGTTGGGTTGTAGTAACTTGAAGGTCTTCAATTGGTACATCTTCACCAGCTTCAAAATCATCAAAGATAGGGGGTTGAACTGGTTCAGGATTGAAAGTGGGAGTGACACCAGGTGCAGCATTAGAGTTTGGCATAGGAGTGAATACAGGCGCATTGTATGGTGCAACTGAATCTTCACTCGGTACGCTATTATCAAAATTCGGTACAACTGATGTAGATGGATTTCCTTGAGTTGATGCATTCTGATCTTGTGTAGGCGCAACTTGAGTGGGATCACCTGTCTCAATAAACTCAACAGAATCATCAACAACATTTGGAGCCAACTCAAGGAGAGAATGTTCATCAAATGTAACATGTACAGATTCAACTATCACTAATGTAGATCTATTAAAAATGTGAAAAGCTTTAGAATGTTTGGCATACCCAACAAAAATACCTTCGTCGGCTTTGGCATCGAATTTACCTCTATGCTCGTTTCCGTTGTAGAGGATATAACATTTGCAACCAAAAATCTTGAAGAATGCCATGTTGGGAGTTCTACACGCCAAAGTTCATACGAAGTCTTGTTGTGAAGTTTGTTGATGAGGGAACGATTCTGAATAAAACATGTAGTGTTGACAGCTTCTTCCCAAAAGTACTTGGGTAGTTTGGCTTCAGCTATCATCATCTTTCCCGCTTCAATCAATGTCCTATTCTTTCTTTCCACAACGCCATTTTGTTGAGGAACTCCAACGGTTTAAAAGTTATGATCTATCCCATGATCATCACAGTATCGAGCAACACTGTTGTTCTTGAATTCTGTTCCATTGTCGGATCGAACACTAATGATGTCATCTTCTTTTTAGGTTTGGAGCAGTCTGAATAAGGTGGTTAGAATGTCATAACAATTGTCCTTTGTAATCATCATTTTCACCCATGTATATCTTGAGTAATCATCCATCACAACTAGAGTATACTTGTTTCCTCTAACACTTGCAGTGGTGACTGGTCCAAATAGATTAATGTGCAGCAGTTACAAATATCTAGTAGTTGAGGGATTTGTCTTGCTGGAAAAAGACTGCTTCGGTTGTTTGCCAAATTGACACGCGGCGCACTTCTTATCATGATGATCAGAAACCTTAGGAAGTCCTTTAACAAGATTATTCCTGGTGATTTTAGATAGATACTTGAAGTTCAAGTGACTTAAGCACTTGTGCCACAGCCAACTATTTTCGCTCACACTTTTAGCTACAAAACAAAGATTAGTACTAGAGTTCATATTTTGGAAATCAATAATATAAATATTTGTCTTACGATATCCTGTGAGTAATGTAGCTCCAGATTTGCCATCCTTGATAAGACATTTCTGTGAAGTAAAATGGCATTCTAATCCTTTGTCGCAGAATTGAGATATGGATAATAGATTGTGCTTGAGTCTTTCAACAAGAGAGACTCTTTCAATGCACACTTTGTCCTTCTTGAGCTTTCCATATGCTACAACCTGTCCTTTGTTATTACCACCCAAAGTTACTGAGGGACCTCTTTCTTCATGAACATCTTCTAGTAAAGAGATTCATCTCCAGTCATGTGTCTAGAACATCCACTGTCGAGAATTAATTCATACGTTTTAGCTTTTGAAGATCCAGCTATGAAGCAAAGAACCTGAAATATAAACATTTAAGCAGGTCCCCTTTATTCCTTTTTGGGTCCTAGAGTTAGCAACTCTTGACAACCCACTCTTGCTTGACCTTAGGGTTTTTACGTCCTTTGGCATTGGGAGTGATTCTCAAAAGGCATTCCACGGCCTTGTGTCCAGAACAATCACAAATGGAACAATGATGAAAGCCACCAATCATGTGAGTTTTCACAAACTCCTTACTTTTCTTTGGCATAGCATTCTTCTTTGGGTCTGATGAACTAGCCTTAACAAAATCCTTCTCTTGAAATTTTGGGGCGCTTTTTCTAAGAGTGCGCATAGTGTTGGGTATGCCCACACATATCTCAGCTTTTAGGTAATAGAACTTATTAGATTTGATTGATTCATCACCTAAGTTTTATTTCATGGACTTTAGACCCACATGTAAGAAGTATTTTTACTTCATTTTTTCAAGTTGTCCATTGTTATAGAATAGGCTTAGAAATAGGGCAAGAAGATCAAGTTTCAAGAAAAATCACTCAGTGAGTTTGAGCCGCGCTTATGCGCCTCCTGCGCCACGCGCCACGCGCCTTCTACATTCGCGCCATGCGCCATTTAGAGCGCGCGCATAAAGATTTCTTCATAAGATATGTTACGCGCCTCTGCGCCCCTTGTTTTAAGCGCACGCTTACTGTGCGCCTATTGGCTCAATGCGCCTATTGGCTCAATGCGCCTCTTGGCTCAATGCACCTCTTGGCTCAATGCTCCTCAACATGTTTATTCAACACTCAGTGATTTATTGAAGACTCGAAGACTTGAAGAGAATTCAAATTACGCCAATGATCCAACGGTGGTTAAAAGATGCATATGCGCCTAATCTGTTGACACGTGTCCATAACGGTCACATTTATGTAGAGTGTCAAAATGGCCATAATATATGCATGCTCCAATCAACGAGCGACAGCTCATCTTATCCACAAGGATTTCCAACGGCTAGTTTTTTTTTTGAAGTTCACTATAAATACCCCATAACTTCAACATTTTGAAGTTGCTGAGTTTTGCTAAGAATTTCAAGAATTTCACTCTCAAAGCATTTGTTGAAGATTTGAAGATTGCCTTCGTTTTTCCAGATTTCTCAAGAGCATCTTCATACCTTCATCCTTAGCCCAGATCTTCAAGCCTTAACAATTTAGTTTCTTGTGCTCTCCATCTCAAAGATCTAAAGAGCCTTGATACTAAGAACACACACGCACCTCTTTAAGATTAATCATTTAGATTCATCTTTTAGAGATACACCGGTTATTGTTTTCGATCTGTTCTTTCATAGTAATAGATCTTGAGTTAGTGTATAAGCTCAAACATTGTAATTTGTAACACTCACTCATTATATAAAGATCTCGATTAGAAATCCAAGACTAACCATCTTGGTAGAGGACGTAGATCTTTCATTGATCGAACCTCTCCAAATAGCTTGTGTTATTATCTTGTCATTTCTTTCAAGTTATTATTTTCACTCACTATTTGCTTGTTTACTCATTGTAGATTGATTGAACTGAATTGTGTTGTGTTTGTTAAATCATTTGCCTCAGTTCCTTATTTCACTCACTTTGAGCCAAAATACTTAGTGTGTGTGTTGCGCTCCCTTTATCACTTTGCGCCTATTTTCATTACTAAATTCCGCTGTGCATTTCACTCACTCACTTAGGCGCATTTCATAACGCTTACTTGATAAAGTGCGCATTCGCAATTGAGTTTTTCAAGGGTACGAAAAGAATTTTAAAACAGCTATTCACCCCCCCCCCCTCTAGCTATTTTTCATACCCTTGTTGCTCTTTGGGACCAACAAGTGGTATCAGAGCAAACACCTTTATAAAACATTTTTCGTTTTTCAAGCTTAACAGCTTGGGTGCCGATTCTAAATGGCAAACTCAAAACCTATGGCAACTGCAAACTACACTCACGTTCCGGTCTTTGATGAAGATCATTTTGACGTGTGGAAATTCAGCATATTGACTCATCTCAACTCAATCGATGAAAGGCTCCATGACACCGTCGTTTATGGACCTTATATTCCGATGAAGGCGAATCCAAATCCACGCACCAACGCTGCTCAACCTACAGTTCTAAAACCAAGGGAAGAATGGACCGAGGAAGAAATTAGAAGAGTTGCAAATGATGGCAAAGCAAGAAACATTCTCTTAAGCACTCTAAGCACGGCTATGAAACAACAAGTCATGCATTGTCCTACCGCTAATGAGCTATGGGATGCTATTGAAGAGCATATTGAAGGAGACACCGTCTGCAAGGAGAACAGGAAATACGAAGTACAAAAGAGATTCAACAATTTCTCTCAACTCCCCGGTGAAAACTTGAGGCAAACTTATGAACGCTACTGTGAAATTATCAATCTATGTATTTCACTTGGCATGAAGTTTACCAACAAAGATTTGAATGTAGATTTTCTACAAGCTTTTGGATCAAGATACCTACATAAATCTAGCGCTCTTGAAGACGCTGGAACTTTAGATGTTTGGACTTTAAGGAACCTATATGCAAATCTCAAAGTTTACGAACTCAAACTCCAACGAATCAGCGAAACTGAAGGAAAGTCAAAATCTATGGCTATGATGGCGCACAGAGAAGCTGCGCCTACACCTGCGCCTACTCCTGCGCCTGTACAAGATGAAAAAAACTCCGATCCCAAAATTTCTACTTCTGAGCTATTAGACATGGATGATGAAGACTTCGCTTTATTTGTGAAGAAATTTCAAAAGTTCAGAAAATTCTCAAGACCCGGCTCAACCAACAAATTTCAAGGATCTACCAGCAAAGCTCCTCAAAAGTTTTCAAGGAGCAGTGATTCAAAAAGAAAAGAAGATCTTGTTTGTTTTAATTGCAGGAAACCCGGACATTTTGCATCAAGCTGCCCGATCCCCAAATTTGAATATATGCAGAAGAAGAGCAGCCATACTCACAAATTCACTCCCAAGTTCACTCGTCACAAGGGAATGGTTGCTGAAGAAGAAGCACCAACAAATGAGCACAACACTTGGATTGAAACAGACTCCGATGAGAGCGATGAAGATTCCGATGATGGACTCGTTTGTTTGATGGCAAATGATGATGAAGTTGATGCTTATGATTCTGATGATGACTTCTCCAAGGATGTTCCCGATATGAATGCCTTGAATAAACCTATCAAGAAATCTGCAGGTTTTCAAGAAGTGAAAAAGAAGAAAGGACCAACCATCAGCGAGCTCGTTGAACAAGGATTTCTCACTCCGGCTCAAAACGATGGTGGATTGCTATTCTCACGATGTGATCTTGGAGCAAGGAACAAATTGAGAAAAGGAGCATACATTAGACCACAGGTTGAACCAACTGCTCCAATCTCCAAAATCAATGATGATGAAGTGATTGCTGAACAAGAAAAATTGTTCAAAAAGGCTGAAAAGGTAATCACTAGATTTGATAGTATGAAGGAAGCTTTAGCACTATCATGTGATGAAATTTCCCAGCTTAAGACCGATAAATCTCTACTTAAATCTGAACTCACCCTCCTTAAGGAGCAGATAAAGAGCATGACTCCTCTTACTGTTAAAAACACTTTTCTAACAGAACAGAACTCACTTCTTAAAGTTCAAAACGATGAATTGGTTGCTCAAATTACTGATCTTAAAAAGATTACAAATGAGTGGTCCAATTCTCGTGTCACTATGGAGAATATATTTGAGTCCCAAAAAGTCAGTGGTGATAAAAGTGGCTTGGGATTCTCATCAACTAGTGACAACTTTAAATGTGATGTCTGTGCTGAAAGAGATAGTGAATTTACCAACCAACAAACTTTTGAAATTCCCAAGGAAAAACATTCTAATTCAATGGGTAAAGGACAGGAAAAAGTCAAGAGACAAACATTCCACTATGTCTACCCAACGAAGCAATTTGGGAAAGCTAATGGGAAAGATATAGCTACAGATGAACCATCTCCTAGCAAAATCATTCTTGAAAATAGGCGCGCTCCTTCTCCGAGTGCTCATTATGCGCCTAAGAGCCACGCGCCTCATCGCCGTGCGCCTCCTAGCCCTATGCGCCCTCCGAGAAAAAGCGCTCCAAAATTTCAAAAGAAAGATTTTGTTAAGTCTAGTTCATCTGACCCAAAGAAGAATGCCATCCCCAAGAAAAGTAAAGAGTTTGTGAAAACTCACGTGACTGGTGGCTTTCATCATTGTTCTATTTGTGATTGTTCAGGACACAAAGCCGTGGAATGCCTTTTGCGATTCACTCCAAATGCCAAAGGACGTAAAAATCCTAAGGTCAAGCAAGAGTGGGTTGTCAAAAGTTGCTAACCCTAGGACCCAAATGGAATAAAGGGGACCTGCTTAAATGTCTATATTTCAGGTTCTTTGTTTCATGGCTGGATCTTCAAAAGCTAGAAATTATGAATGAATTCTCGATAGTGGGTGTTCAAGACACATGACTGGAGATGAATCCTTATTAGAAGATGTCCATGAAGAAAGAGGTCCCTCCGTAACATTTGGCGATAATAACAAAGGTCAAGTTGTAGCATATGGAAAGCTCAAGAAAGACAAAGTGTGCATTGAAAGAGTCTCACTCGTCGAAGGGCTCAAGCACAACTTATTATCCATATCTCAATTCTGCAACAAAGGATTAGAATGCCATTTCACTTCAACGCAATGTCTTATCAAGAATGGCAAAACTGGAACTATCTTACTCACGGGATATCGTAAGACAAATATTTATATTATTGATTTCCATAGTATGAACTCTAGTACTAATCTCTGTTTTGTAGCTAAAAGTGTGAACGAAAATAGTTGGCTGTGGCACAAGCGCTTAAGTCACTTGAACTTCAAGTATCTATCTAAACTCAGCAGGAATAATCTTGTCAAAGGACTTCCCAAGGTTGCTGATCATCATGACAAAAAGTGCGCCCCATGTCAACTTGGCAAACAACCGAAGCAGTCATTTTCAAGCAAGTCAAATCCTTCAACCACAAGATGTTTGCAACTGCTTCACATTGATCTATTTGGACCAGTTTCAACCGCAAGTATTAGAAGAAACAAGTATACTCTAGTTGTGGTGGATGATTATTCAAGATATACATGGGTGGAGATGATGATTACAAAAGATGATTGTTATGATATTCTCACTACCTTATTTCGACTGCTCCAAACCCAAAAAGAAGATGACATCGTTAGTGTTCGATCCGACAATGGAACAGAATTCAAGAACAACGGTGTTGCTCGATATTGTGAAGATCATGGGATAGATCACAACTTTTCAACCGCCAGAGTCCCTCAACAAAATGGCGTTGTTGAACGAAAGAATAGAACGTTGATTGAAGCGGGAAAGACGATGATAGCTGAAGCTAAATTGCCTAAGTACTTTTGGGAAGAAGCTATCAACACTGCATGTTTTACTCAAAATCGTTCCCTCATCAACAAACTTCACAACAAGACTCCGTATGAACTTTGGCGTGGTAGAACTCCCAACATTGCATTCTTCAAGATCTTTGGTTGCAAATGTTATATCCTCTACAACGGAAATGAACATAGAGGTAAATTCGATGCCAAAGCCGACGAAGGTATTTTTGTTGGGTATGCCAAACACTCTAAAGCTTTTCGTGTTTTTAATAGAACTACATTAGTGATAGTTGAATCTGTACATGTTACATTTGATGAACATTCTCTCCTTGAGCACATTTGGCTCCAAATGTTGCTGATGATTCTATAAAGCTAAATGATACAGGTGCTCCTATTTATGTTGCGCCCACTCAAGATCAGAATCTATCAACTCAAGGAAATCCATCTACATCAAATGCGCCTAATTCAATGTATAATGCGCCTGGTGAATCATCTATTGCGCCTCATGATTCCTCTCACGCGCCTATCTCTACTGCTGCATCTGGTGTAAACCCAAATTTCAATTCTGAGCCAGTTCAACCCCCAAATTTCAATGACTTTGAATCTGGTGAAGATGTACCAATTGAAGACCTTCAAATTACTACGACTCAACCTAACTTACCTCCTGAAATTCATGAAGTTAGAGGTCACCCAATTGCTAATATCATCGGTGATCTACAAGTTGGTGTTCGTACAAGGAGAGCTACAAACTTTGATGCTTACACTGCTTTTATCTCTCAAATCGAACCAAAGAAGGCTGATGAAGCGCTCCAAGATCCTAATTGGGTTGTTGCAATGCAAGAAGAACTCAATCAATTTGAACGATGTAAGGTCTGGACTCTAGTTCCAAGACCAAATGATCATGGAGTAATTGGTACAAAATGGGTGTTCAGGAACAAGATGGACGAGAATGGAACCATCACGAGAAACAAAGCAAGATTGGTTGCACAAGGCTATAGGCAAGAAGAAGGAATTGACTACGATGAAACTTTTGCGCCCGTAGCAAGACTTGAAGCTATCAGATTATTTCTAGCTTACGCCGCTCACAAGAACTTCAAGTTATATCAAATGGATGTGAAGAGCGCGTTTCTAAATGGTGAACTTCAAGAACAAGTCTATGTTGCTCAACCACCTGGGTTTGAAGATTCACAATTTCCAAATCATGTGTACAAACTCCAGAAAGCTTTGTATGGACTCAAACAAGCACCAATAGCATGGTATGATACACTATCAAAGTTTCTCATCGAAAAAGGCTTCACTCGCGGTAAAATCGATACAACTCTTTTTATTGCCAAACATAATGGTCATAAATTACTTGTTCAAATTTATGTTGATGATATTATATTTGGTTCTACTAATGAATTGTTGTGCAAGCGTTTTGAGAAACTAATGAAGAGCAAGTTTGAAATGAGCATGATGGGAGAACTCACATTCTTCCTCGGGCTTCAAATCAAGCAAATGAGTGAAGGCATTTTTATCAACCAATCCAAATACACAAAGGACTTAATCAAGAAGTTTGGACTTGAGAACGCTAAATCATGCGATACTCCAATGGCCACCGGCAACAAACTCAACAAAGATTTAAAAGGTAAACATGTTGATCAAACGCTCTATCGAGGTATGATTGGCTCACTCCTTTATCTTACTGCTAGTAGGCCTGATATTATGTTTAGTGTTTGTGTTTGTGCTCGCTATCAATCCGACCCTAGAGAAGCACACTTAATTGCTGTGAAACGTATTATAAGATATCTCTCTGGCACTGTTAACCTTGGACTTTGGTACACCAAAGATTCGAACTTTAAACTTGTAGGTTATTCAGATGCGGATTATGCAGCATGCACAATTGATAGGAAAAGCACTAGTGGCACTTGTCATTTCCTCGGATATCGACTTGTGTCATGGGCAAGTAAGAAACAAGCTTCTGTATCTGTTTCAACAACCGAAGCCGAATATATCGCTGCGGGAAGTTGTTGTTTCCAAATACTCTGGATGAAGCAGCAATTGGTGGACTATGATATCATCGAAGAAAATTGTCCCATCTACTGCGACAATACATCAACAATTGCGGTTTCTGAAAACCCTGTCATGCACTCAAAGACCAAGCACATCGACATCAAATATCACTTCCTCAAAGACCACGTGGAGAAAGGCAATATTCATTTGGAACACGTGGGAACCGACTATCAAATCGCCGACATTCTAACGAAAGCACTTGACGCGAAACGGTTCATGTTTTTGAGAGGTGAAATGGGTATGCTTGAACTCAACTAATTTCAATATAGTTTTGTCAATACTAATGATTTTATGTTGTGTTGAGTTATGAGTATATTAGGTACAAATGATTAAAATCAGCTTTTCAAAAGTTTCAAGGAATCTATGCGCCATCTATACTGCGCGCCCATTCCTCATTTTCTGCGCGCACAATCCATGCGCGCCTATCAATCCATGCGCTTAAAACGCTTATACGCCCTTAACCATCTCTTATGCGCCTTGATGAATAAAGCGCCTAGATGAGTATGCGCCTTGCTGAAGTAATGCGCCCCTTCATGCGCGCATTAACTATTGCGGCTCAATCATTTCTCAAAATTCAATTTCAATGATTGAACGTATTAAATACACAAGTACCAGGTATGTTAATTCTGTTCATTTATTATAGGAATCTATGTCTTTTGACATTCCTTTAATTGTTCAAGGGTACTTGTGCAATTAAATTTTTCCCTCGTTTTACGTTTTTCGAAAAATTTTATTTTCTGGGATATATTTCTTGCACCCCAAACTTACACCAAAATAGATGTTTTTGGTGTTTGTGCAAAAATTAGTCAAAATTGCTCATACACTTAAAGGGAAAGTGGAGCAGTTTTTCTAAAACCTAAATGTCACATCATGACACTTTAGGTCATTCAGCCATTAATGCCCTTGAAATCCCAAAAATCCCTCATAAATGCCATCCTTTCAACTTTCCATCTTTTTAAATTTTTGACTGTAATTTTTTCATATCTGTGCAAAATTTTGAACCTAACCTATAAATACACATCATCATCTTCCCTTTCTTCTCACCTACTCTATTTCTCTCTCTCTCTCTCTCCCCGTCTCACTCTCTTACCCAGACTCATATCTCTCTCTCTCCATCTTCTTTTTTCTTCTTCATTTTCTATATATATATATAAGTTTATGGGTCCTAAGAAAGCCTCATCATCTACACAAGACGAAATGGTATGAATTCTAAACCCTTAACTCTTTAATTTTCTGAATTTTTCTCTTTTTCGTCATTTTTTTGTTCCTCGTCATTTTTGAAAACCCGGAATCATTTTTCCTTGATTTTTCTTGTTTCGATGATCCGTTTTCTATATCGTTTGTTGGGTTGTGTTCTATTCATGATTTCGAATCTGTAGTATCCAACATTTCAACGATCAATGCTTTCTTCATTACAAATCTGAATGTTTGTTTTCAAAATTTTTCAAAATTATTCGGTCATTCTTTTGATCATTGTGCTTTCATTATTGATTTGTTCATGTTTTTGTTTACATATTTAGATTCCTTATTGTCATGCGGTCATTTTGATATATTATTTGTCTAGTTTGGTGAAGTTTCATGATTTTCGTGTTCTTGGTGTTCTTCGAGCATTCAAGGGTCGTTCTTCGTGTTCTTCGTCATTATTGCATGTTTTGGTCTCTAAAAATTTTCTACCTTGTTTTCAAAAAAATTTGAACTTTTTGATTTTCATTTCTTTCATTTGAATGCTTGTTGTTTGTTTTTCTTACTAAGTTAAAATTCTCACGATATGCGCCTATATACTTCTTTATGCGCCTATTCTTTCATGCGCCTGAATGCTTTCTGCGCCTCTACTTGTATATGCGCTTAAATCATTCTGCGCCTAAAACCTTATGCGCCTAACTTCGTACTTAGTCAAATTTCGTTGTTTTATTTTTCCTTAGTATTCACATAGAACCATATTATGCGCCTTGTAACTCTATGCGCCTTTAATATTTTATGCGCCTAATTCAATCATGCGCCTTGATTCTCTATAATTTTGTGCGCCTGTTTCAATTATGCGCCTATCTATTTCATGCGCCTATGTTACTTTGATCATTTTATGTTTCTATGCGCCTATGTCATTTCTAATATCAATCATTTTTTTTTCAGGACCTTGCAAATTTCAAATTAGAAGAATCTCTTGATCTATTAGAGCTGTCTGGTGAAGTGATGGGAAGAGAAATAATTGAAACCCTGCGCGTAGCTGGTTTGCTCCCCTTATTCACCATGGACCAAGATTTCTATTTTGCACTCCTCGTGGATGAGTTCTTTTCCACTGCTGTTCTAGTGGAAATTGATGTAAATGGGCGCACTCACTACCGGATTGAGGCGCGCGTTCAAAATGTTGACGTCCATATTTCATCATCTGTGATTCGACACTTGCTTGGTTTTCCATCTATCGGTGAAGATCGCATTATTGGGCGTCCGATGACTTACTCTGTTGATGATCAGAACAAGATGGCTGCCTCACTTCTAAATATTCCCACGCTTCAAAATAATATCAAAAACACCGAAATTCGAGATGGTGGAGAACTCTTGACTCACATCGCGCACTTGGTGGGAACTTCGATTGTTTTCAAAACTGGGAACGTGAACCGATTCACGGTGGAACAATGGGAATACACAGCTGCCATCATGGCCAAGGAGAAGCTTCACTGGCCTCACATTCTGTTCAAGACTCTGCGTGAGCAAATTGATAAATTTGTGAAGAACAAAAGTGATGGAAAGACCCGATTCCGCTCACACTGCCTTCTTCTCACAAAACTTTTTCTAACTTACCCTGAGTTAGTTAAGTTTTTGAATGAGAATCCTGAATATAAGATCAACGATGTTCCAATGTTTGGTAAAGCTAATTTGGACCTCAAGAAGCGCAGAAAGAAGCCTACGAAGCGCGCCAAGGGAATTCAAATCAAGACTGTTGGAGGCTTAGTTGATGAAGACACAGAGTCCGATGATGCGCCAGTCCTTAAAAGCGCATCTTTAATAAAGAGCGCAGTGAAGGCAAGCGCTAGAAAAGGCGCTGATCCCTTGCCAGGCGCAGAGAAGAGCAAAGGAAAAAAAGTGGTTGATGACCCTCCTCGTGCGCCTATCAAACGTACCAGATTTGAATCTGATGAAGAGCGAGATCTAAGGCTAGCGCAGGAAGCCAGCAGGCTTGAGGCTCAAAGAAAAAGAGATGAAGATTTTCAAGCCAAACAAGCTGCTGAGTCAGAAAAGTTAGAGCGCATGAAAGGCGCTGGATCAAGTGCTGATATTGAGAAAGGGCCTTCTGTTTCCGCGCCTACCCAGCGCGCGCCATCTCAACGCGCCTCTTCTCCCCGTGCGCCCTCATTCAAATTTCAACGGACCAACGTGTCAAGGGTACAACTCCTCTCTGATTTCTTCGGCGATGACATTTCAGACATAGAGGAACCAGTTCAGGGGGAGCAAGAAACCATCCCTCAGCGCACTCCTTCTCCAGTTGCGCCTCCACCTGGACCTGATCAGATCACAACAGCAACTATTGATGTTGAAACAGTTGTTGTTGAAACTGTTGATGTTGAAACTGAAGATGAATTTGAGTCTCCTACTCATTCACCTCCTCCTGCGCTTCCATCTCCTTCTGTGCCCCTTCAAGATTCTGCGCCTCCTCCATCTACTCCCGATTTGAGCGAGGTACTTTCCATTCTTCATTCTTTACAGCAGGGGCAAGCAAACTTAGAGCAAGGACAGACGCATATAAAGTCTCAATTTGAGCTTCTTACTTCCTTACTCACTGATCAATCCGAAGAGATCGCTGCCATTAAGGGGAGATGAACTCTCTCAAGGACAAACTCTCTGCTCCTTCTCCTCCTCCGGCGCAGACTCAGGTTCAAGCTCATACTGATCAGGCGCAAACCACCCCTTCTGCGCCTACTTTCATACCTCAGTCTGCTGCGTCTCAATCCAACATGAACGTGCTAGTATCTAAGTTGGATGTCTTGAAAGAATTGGTCGTCACTCATTTCACTGCTGCTCACTCAAGCTCTGACAGACGCGCCGAACATATTTCTTCCGATATTATCACGGCTCAAAATGCCATTGAAGCTCACATTCAAATCTTAGAAGAAAATATTTCACAGCAGCAGCAAATCACTCAGCGCTCCATTGATGAATACCAAAACATCAATGTGAATCACTTGAGTTACATTAGAGACGGTATCACTGCCACTCACTCCAGTGTCACTGACACTCAAGGGTTAGCGAACCGTAGTCATCAGCTCGCAAAGCAAATTCAGCGTTCTGTTTCAGAGATCGTTGAAGGATTGAAGGAAGATGATGCGCCTCCCAACCCTTAGTTTCTATTATTTTTGTTTGTAAGTTTTTAGAACCTTTTGTAATAGAACGATCTCTTTTGTGATAGTGATTTTGTGCTTACTTGTTTTAGCACCTTTTGTTTTTTGTTCTATTCAAAACTTGTAATTTGTAACTCTTACACCCCAAGTTTTAATGAGAACAATGCATCACCTATTATCAAACCTTGTTCACTCAAACTCCTTGTTTGTAGAACAATGAATATTGTTTAAATTCATATGCATCATATTGAATTGTTTCATACTTTCATGCATTAAGTTTAAACTTTGTTTAAACACATTTCAAAACTAAAAACCATATATCATTTTGAATGTGTTAAACTGATGTTTCTATCTTTCCATATGTAACTCTTTATTCTTATTGGAATAGATTAGGAATCTATATTTTGGACTAGTGTGTGCATTAACTTGAGACATGAATTACCAATTTCATTCATTTGGACATGTTCTTATCAAGTATAATGTTTGTCCTTGATATAGTAGGTAATGGCATCAATCAAATAGGGGGAGATTGTTGGGTATGCCCACACATATCTCAGCTTTTAGGTAATAGAACTTATTAGATTTGATTGATTCATCACCTAAGTTTTATTTCATGGACTTTAGACCCACATGTAAGAAGTATTTTTACTTCATTTTTTCAAGTTGTCCATTGTTACAGAATAGGCTTAGAAATAGGGCAAGAAGATCAAGTTTCAAGAAAAATCACTCAGAGAGTTTGAGCCGCGCTTATGCGCCTCCTGCGCCACTCGCCACGCACCTTCTACATTCGCGCCATGCGCCATTTAGAGCGCGCGCATAAATATTTCTTCATAAGATATGTTACGCGCCTCTGCGCCCCTTGTTTTAAGCGCACGCTTAATGTGCGCCTATTGGCTCAATGCGCCTCTTGGCTCAATGCACCTCTTGGCTCAATGCTCCTCAACATGTTTATTCAACACTCAGTGATTTATTGAAGACTCAAAGACTTGAAGAGAATTCAAATTACGCCAATGATCCAACGGTGGTTAAAAGATGCATATGCGCCTAATCTGTTGACACGTGTCCATAACGGTCACATTTATGTAGAGTGTCAAAATGGCCATAATATATGCATGCTCCAATCAACGAGCGACAGCTCATCTTATCCACAAGGATTTCCAACGGCTAGTTTTTTTTTTGAAGTTCACTATAAATACCCCATAACTTCAACATTTTGAAGTTGCTGAGTTTTGCTAAGAATTTCACTCTCAAAGCATTTGTTGAAGATTTGAAGATTGCCTTCGTTTTTCCAGATTTCTCAAGAACATCTTCATACCTTCATCCTTAGCCCAGATCTTCAAGCCTTAACACTTTAGTTTCTTGTGCTCTCCATCTCAAAGATCTAAAGAGCCTTGATACTAAGAACACACACGCACCTCTTTAAGATTAATCATTTAGATTCATCTTTTAGAGATACACCGGTTATTGTTTTCGATCTGTTCTTTCATAGTAATAGATCTTGAGTTAGTGTATAAGCTCAAACATTGTAATTTGTAACACTCACTCATTATATAAAGATCTCGATTAGAAATCCAAGACTAACCATCTTGGTAGAGGACGTAGATCTTTCATTGATCGAACCTCTCCAAATAGCTTGTGTTATTATCTTGTCATTTCTTTCAAGTTATTATTTTCACTCACTATTTGCTTGTTTACTCATTGTAGATTGATTGAACTGAATTGTGTTGTGTTTGTTAAATCATTTGCCTTAGTTCCTTATTTCACTCACTTTGAGCCAAAATACTTAGTGTGTGTGTTGCGCTCCCTTTATCACTTTGCGCCTATTTTCATTACTAAATTCCGCTGTGCATTTCACTCACTCACTTAGGCGCATTTCATAACGCTTACTTGATAAAGTGCGCATTCGCAATTGAGTTTTTCAAGGGTACGAAAAAAATTTTAAAACAGCTATTCACCCCCCCCCTCTAGCTATTTTTCATACCCTTGTTGCCCTTTAGGACCAACACATAGGGATAGGAGGCACACGGCGATGAGGCGCATGGCTCCTAGGCGCATAATGTTCGTTCGTAGAAGTTGCGCGCCTTGTTTCAAGAATGATTTTGCTAGAGGATGATTCATCTGTAGCTACTTCCTTCCCTTTAGCTTTCCCAAATTGATTCGTTGGGTAGACATAATGGAATATTTGTCTTTTGACTTGTCCCTGTCCTTTACCCATTGAATTAGAATGCTTTTCCTTGGGAATTTCATGAGTTTGCTGAGGTGTAAATTCACTGTCTCTTTCAGCACAAACATCACACTTAAAGTTTTCACTAGTTGATGTGAATCCCAAACCACCTTTATCACCACTGGCTTTTTGGGACTCAAAGATACTTTCCATAGTGACATGGGAATTGGACAACTCATTTGTAATCTTTTTAAGATAAGTAATTTGAGTGACCAACTCATCGTTTTGAACTTTAAGTAGCGAGTTCTGTTCTGTTAGATAAGTGTTTTTAACAGTAAGAGGAGTCATGCTCTTTATCTGCTCCTTAAGCAGGGTGAGTTCAGATTTTAATAGAGATTTCTCAGTCTTAAGCTGGGAAATTTCATCACATGATAGTGCTAAAGCTTCCTTCATATCACTAAATCGACTGATTACCTTTTCAGCCTCTTTGAATAACTTTTCTTGCTTTACAATGTCCTCATCATGATTGATTTTAAGAATAGGTAGTGCAACTTGTGGTCTAATGTAATCTCCTTTTCTGAGCTTGCTTCTTGCACTCAGATCACATCTGGAGAATAGTAATCCACCATCGCTTTGAGCCAGAGTAAGACATCCTTGTTCAACGAGCTCGCTGATGGTTGGTCCTTTCTTCTTTTTCACCTCTTGATAACCTGCAGATTTCTTCACAGGATTATTCAAGATCTTCATACCAGGAACATCTTTTGAGTAGTCATCATCAGAATCATAGTCATCGTCATCTTCTGCCACCAAGCACACGAGTCCATCATCAGAATCTTCATCGCTCTCTTTAGAGTCTGTTTCAATCCACGTATTACGATCGTTTGATGGAGATTCTTCCTCGGCAACCATTCCTTTGTGATGATTGAATTTAGGAGTGTGGCTGCTCTTTTTCTGCATGTACTCGAACTTGGGAATTGGGCAGCTCGATGCAAAATGTCCCGGTTTCCTGCAATTAAAACAAACCAGGTCTTCTTTTCTTTTTGAATCACTGCTCCTTGTGAACTTTGGAGGAGCTCTGCTGGTAGATCCTTGAGATTTACTGAATGAGCCGGGTTTTGAGAATTTTCTGAACTTCTGGAATCTCTTCACAAATAAAGCGAAGTCTTCGTCATCCATATCCAATAACTCAGAAGTAGAATTTTGGGGTCAGAACTTTTCTCAGCAGGCGCTGGTGGTTGCTCTCTTTGCGCCACCATAGCAATGGATTTTGATTTTCCTTCAGTTTCACTTATACGCTGAAGTTTGAGCTCATAAACCTTGAGATTAGCATAAACGTTCCTTAAAGTCCAATCATCCAAAGTTCCAGCGTCTTCAAGGGTGCTAGATTTATGGAGATATCTAGATCCAAAAGCAGCAAGGAAATTAACATTTAATTCCTTATTAGAAAACTTCTTTCCAAGTGAAATACATAAATTGATGATTTTACAATAGCGTTCATAAGTCTATCTTAATGTTTCACCGGGGAGTTGAGAGAAATTGTTGAATCTCTTTTGTACTTCATATCTCTTGTTCTCTTTGCAAACAGTGTCTCCTTCAATATGCTCTTCAATAGCATCCCATAATTCATTGGCGGTAGCACAATGCATGACTTGTTGTTTCATAGCCATGCTTAGAGTGCTTAGGAGAATGTTTCTTGCTTTCCCATCATTTGTAACTCTTCTAATTTCTTCTTCAGTCCATTCTTCCTTTGGTTTCTGAACTGTTGGTTGAGCAGCGTTGGTGCGCGGATTTGGATTCGCTTTCATTGGGATGTAAGGTCCATAAACCACTGTGTCATGAAGCCTTTCATCGATAGAGCTGAGATGGGTCAAGATGCTGAATTTCCATACGTCAAAATGATCTTCATCAAAGACTGGAACATGAGTGTAGTTTGCAGTTGCCATAGGTTTTGAGTTTGCCATTTTGAATCAGCACCCAAGCTGTTAAGCTTGAAAAACAAAAATGTTTTATAAATGTGTTTGCTCTGATACCACTTGTTGGTCCCAAAAGGGCAACAAGGGTATAAAAATAACTAGAGGGGGGGTGAATAGCTGTTTTGAAATTCTTTTCGTACCCTTAAAAAACTCAATTGCAAATGCGCACTTTATCAAATAAGCGTTATGAAATGCACCTAAGTGAGTGAGTGAAATGCACAGCGGAATTTAGTAAGTAAAGAGGCGCAAAGTATGATAAAGGGGGCGCACACACACTCTAAGTATTTTGGCTCAAAGTGAGTGAAAGATGAAACTAAGGTACATGATAGACAAACACAACACAATTCAATCCAATCAACTACAATGATTTAAATAAGCAAATAATGAGATAAGATATAAACTTGAAAGTAAATGACAAGAAGTAAATACGCACTATTTGGATAGGTTCGATCGGGAAATGATCTACGTCCTTTACCAAGATGGTTAGTCTTGGATTTCTAATGGAGATCTTATAATATGAGTGAGTGTTACAAATTACAACGTTTGAGCTCAATACTAACTCAAAGATCTATTATCTATGAAAGAACAAATCCTAGACAAAACCGGTGTATCTTTTAAAGAAAGATCTAAACGATCAAACTTAAAGAGGTGCGTGTGTGTTCTTAGTTTCATGGCTCTTTAGATCTATGAGATTGAGAACACAATAAAACTAAAGTGTTTTTGCTTGAGGATCTGGGCTAAGTATGAAGGTATGAAGGTGTTCTTGAGAAATCTGGGAATTCAATGAGCAATCTTCAAATCTTCAACAAATGCTTGAGAGAGAAATTCAGAATATCTTAGCAACTTCAAACGTTTGAAGTTATGGGGTATTTATAGGAGAACCCCAAAAACTAGCAGTTGGAAATCCCTTATGGATAAGATAAAGGACAGATGTTCTGGAGCTCATTGAGTGGAGCGCGTGTCCTTTTATAGCCTTTAGACACATAACCAAAATATGACCGTTGTGGAGATGTGTCCTCAAATCAAGGTGCATACGTGTTATTTGTCCACCGTTGGATCTTTGGTGTAGTTTGAATTTCTTCAAGCCTTTATGTCTTCAATAAATCACCAAGTGTTGAATTACATCAATGAGGCGTGTGAGCAAATTGGGGCGCATATCTATGCGCGCGCTAGCAAGGCGCAAAGGCGCATGTTAGGCGCATAGGCACGTGGCTTGATTTTTGCTTTTGATTTTCTTGAATGTTGATATCCT
Organism: Campanula takesimana; assembly: GCA_026119855.1. Lineage (NCBI taxonomy): Eukaryota > Viridiplantae > Streptophyta > Magnoliopsida > Asterales > Campanulaceae > Campanula > Campanula takesimana. The sequence goes on from JAOWBW010000001.1 coordinate 1,508,102, forward strand.
TGCCTTATTCCTAAGCCTATTCTATTCAAATGGACTACCTAAAAATGAAGTATAAATACTTCTTACATATGGGTCTAAAGTCAATGAAATAAAACTTAGGTGATGGATCAACCAAATCTAATTAATCCTATACATTAAATATTGAGATATAAGTGGGCATACCAAACAAGTCCGATGAATTTGATTGCTCTTGTCCTGACTTCTTCCAATTTTCTGCAAGGAGTCATTACTAATTCTTCATAGTAGGGAGAATCCTTCTTGAGTCCCATCATGAAAGCTTCAGTGGCTGTGGACATATCCAAGTTGGGGATGTCAACAACTTCTTTGTTGAATCTGCTTAAGTAGTCTTTCAATGATTCATCAGGTTGCAGATCTATCCTGTAGAGATCACTGGTTAGCTTCTCGAAGACTTTGTTGCATGAAAACTGATTAGTGAACATATTAACAAGTTGAGCATAAGATCCAATAGATCCTAGAGGTTGGTTGATGAGCCATCTCAAGGATGCGCCAGTTAAGGTTGAACCGAAGCCCCTGTAAAGACAAGCTTCTTTAAATTGTAGATGGATGTGAATCACATCCATCTTCTCCTGGTATAAGGTAATATGCTCCAACGGATCGGTAGTCCCACTTCATATAAGGTAATATGCTCCAAAATCAAGTCATTATTCCCAGCGTTATTGGCGCTCATGTTTCTTCTTGCCCCGCTTCTTGTCATCTTGGGGTAATACCATACTCTTATTAGTATCGCGACCAAAAAACTATTACTCACGCAAACACACGCATTTGTACTATGCTTAATACTTTCACATAAGTAGGCCATCTCAAAAGATGTAAAAGAATTCGGTTCGCTAGACCTCTGGTCGTTTCAATAGACCAACACTACCTTAGTAAGTCGTTTCACTAGACATGACTCAAATTCACAGGTCGATTTACTAGACCCACTATCATTCACACTTGTCCGTTTCACTAAGCCAAAAACTTTCACACTTGACCGCTTCAATAGGTCACTTAATTCTTGTTTCGATCGTTTCAATCGACCAAACAAAATTCACTCGGCCGTTTCAATAAGCCAATTTATACTCATGGTATTTTCACTCGACCAACACTTTCTTGTTCTAGATCAGCTCACACGCTTTAACATTTAAGAACGAAACAATCAACAAAGCCATTTTCTTAAAATAAATCAAAACTTTTATTGCAAGGATCTTCTTGGAATAAAAATAATCAAAACAAAAATTCTAGTATTTCTCTTTAGAATATAACTAAGTATCGATACTATAAAATAAAATAACTCAACGTTCCACTTTTCAATCATGGAACAACACCTTCCTAGGCCTTCCCCTAGGTCTTCCACTTGGTACCTTTGGAGTCTTCTTAGAGCCTCTTGGTCTACCTCTGGACCTACGAACCAGTACCATTGGTGGTTCATCATCATCAATTACAACTGGGGTAGCCTCATTGTCCCCAAGGTTAGTATCTATTTCCTCGACTTCATCTTCAGCTACCAATTCTTCTTCATTTGGTGCTTCATTGCCTACGAGTGTTGTCAGTTCCAACTCTCTAGTTCTAGTTTCCTTCAAATATTTCAATTCATAAAATCATTGGTAAGCTTCTTCTCTGGTTTCATGATAGTACTTCTCATTTTGATTCATGGTCTCCTTTACTTCTTCTAATTCCTTGCGAGTGTCTAGCAATGCCTTCCTTTCTCGCATCCACTTCTCTAGTTTAAAATTCACTCTTGCCTTTTGAACTTCTAATTCTTCATTTAGCTTCTGAATCTTGAGTGCATATCTCTGAATCACTCTCTTCTTAATGGTTCTATACTTCAAGTTCATCTTCATGTTTCTTCTAAGTCCGTCCATAACCTACAATTAAGACATGACCATTATTAGTGCCATATATAACTCAAAGGTATATGACTATAATCATAATTTGCATAAGCAACTTAAAAGAATAGCATTCTAGTGTAACCCTTCAAGTTTTACTCCCAAAGTGTTCATTCATATTCCTTTATATTCCTCAAGGAAATTTTATCTTAGGTTCTTTCCTAAAATACCAAGTTTCCATAGCCACTAATTTTCTTCGAGAAATCTTAGTCTTTCTAAGCCGCTCAAAATCAAACCTACTCAATATCAGAGTTCCTATCCCCTTTTAAGTTCTAATCCCAATGCTCTGATACCAACTGTAACACCCCAAACTTTACAATAATAAAATAGTCTTTAAATTAAATAATAACTATCCCAAAACTAGGGGAATCCCAAATGTCAACACAATTCAAAACCCAACATTTTAATGTAACGGCTAGTACCATCTAACCACAATTCAAAATAGTGCGGAAGCATAACTGCATAACTATCTTTCAAACTTAACAGCTAATACATGCCACTAGCTCTTCAAATAACTATAAAATAACTGTCTTAAATACTTTAATAAATTAACGCCGCCTTTCCTTGCGATCTATCCATTCCCTCTACTCTTTACCTAGGGAAAAATATATAAAGAAGGGGTGAGCGAACAATACTCAGTAAGTTCATACGGGATCTCTCCGGGTACTAAGAAGAGATGACCAAAAGAACGGAGCCAAAAAAATACTTCAATGAAAGGCTAATCATCAATAACTTAACTGTACATATCTCAAAATACAGTTACAATACTTAAAGAAGTTGTGGCACTATCACAAGTTCGTCAATTCCATAGTAACAATACACCTTTTTAGGGTGTTTACACCTTTTCAGGGTGTTAAGTGAATAAGAGACCTTACACCTTTTCAGGGTGCTCCCTCATTAAATTAGATCATGATCATTAAACTACTTCATCAACTATCATATAGTGTCTAAGTTCTTTTCAATCAAACTAGATAATTTCATTTAGTCCTTTTCAATAAGACTAATTCCTGCTAAGTCCTTTTTCAATCAAACAAAGCTAACTGCACCTATTTCAATTAGATACAACAACATTCATTCACAGTGTTCATGGGTACAAGAACACATAACACAATTCAATCACTTTAGATACCCATTGAACAAGCACATATCAAGGGTAAGATCATTCCAAAAGACGTTCATGTCACAGGAGTTCAAATACTACCGGCCACTTGGTAGCTACACTTTAGAAAGAATATGAGGATCCTATTTCAAATGATGAAACTCAAAATACTTAGGAACGTAATCCCTTACCTTGGCTTGCGTACTTTTCTTTGTAAAACCACTCGCACGAATCTACAATCATGCAAAATAATACTCTTAGACCAAAGTAACCACTATTTACTTCCGTCCCAAAATACTTTACTTTCTTTTGTTAACCTATGAGTTATTCTCTTTTAACTCCTTCTAGGGTTAACTATTCATTCTAGTATTTCACATACTACCCATTAAGTTTCCCAAAGTACCCCTAGGGTTTCACCAAAATACCCCTAGGGTTTTACATCTTCAATTCTCAATACTATTTTCTAATATTCAATACACACACTAGATCCACCTTTCACAGCACACACTAACACACACACACACACACAACACACACACAAGGCACATACCACACACACACATTGTACACACCACGCACACACACGCACACACTGCACAATACCAACACACACACAGCGCACATACACAACACACTCACACACTGCACGCATACAACACACACACCCAACATCTTTCTTTAAAACCCTAGTCATCAAACCCTAGTTTATCATATTATCTTTAGGGTTTCTAAATCATAATCCTCAATGATTCAAAAGAAAAAAAAAAGATTAGGGCGATTAGGAGTACCTTCGATGAACAAACTCGGACTCCTCTTCTTCCTTCTCTCTCTCTTCTTTCTCTGTGATTTTCTTTCCTTGTTTCACAAATAAAAAGGCTAGGATATCTAGAAAGGTTTATATAGAATAGGGTTTTCAACTCCTAACCCAAAAAAGGTTTCTTTATCCAATTAAAATAAAGACTTGGGATTTTCTACCTTGACCCAATAACTAAAGTCCAATACTTTCATTAATGACTCGGCCCAACTAATAAATAAAAGAGTTCAAAATAATACTACCTCTGTCCCTAAATGAGTGTCTAAATTTCATTTTAAGGGACATCTGAAATTCTCAACTATTTTTTTATAATTTGATCGCAAAGATTCATATAATCTTGTAATCTCCTTTCTAAACATTTAGTTTTGAACGTATAAAGAGATCGGTGATTTTTTTTTTTTGAGAAAAAACATTTAGGGACAAAGTTATGTTAAAAAAAGACACTCATTTTGGAACAAAGATTTCTTGAATATGGACACTCATTTTGGGACAAAGGTGTTGTGGGTGAAATTTCAAGTTGTATCCATCTTCATTCCTTCAAGATTCCAACTTCTTAAGCAGCAGGTATATTTAACATTATTAATTATATCTTATTTTACTAATAATATTTGCAGGCGTTAAATATTAAATAGCACGTGTGGATAAGCTCTCAACGGAATAATTGACCACGTCTCCTCTTCTTGAAGATAGAATGCGAGATTATAGGAGAGTTAGTTATACCATTTTGATTAGGTCTCTTGTTTTCCATTTATGTATAAATAGGGCCTTGAAGGTATACCATCACACATGCATTCACTCTCTGTAAACTTCCATAGCCCGAAAAGTAAAAAGATCAATATAAACGTTTGGGAAGGAAGGTGCTCTTAATCACCTCCCGAGGTTTTATGCCGGCGAGATCATTGTCTCAAGGGCTTTCCTCGTTACATTCTTGTGCAATCTTTCAATTCTTTAGTTTTAATTCCATTCGTCCCTCCTTTATTTTGATTTCAACCAAGATCATACATCATTGTTTTTTCTACCAAAACAGTTTGGCGCCCACCGAGGGGCACTTGGTTTTTTAATCTATTGAATTGTTGTTCATTCAAGATGACTACTCAACCCATGATCTCCGGCATTGGCAAGACGACCAGTCCTACTACTGGCATTAATACTTCATCTGAGGGCATCGGTCCTAAGACATCAATGATTGGCTCTGGTGGATTGCCACCACCTCCACCTTTGGGGGCAGGCAAGAAACAAGCATCTCACACTCCAAATTCTGAGCTCAAAAGTATGCTTATGCAGATGAAGCACCAGTTTGATCAACAGGGCAAAAGTACACCATTGATAGCCGAAGCCGTGGTGAAGATGCAGAAGAGCAACAGGTCTTGTCTGAGGGGGTGGATTCAATATCTCCTATACGTCCCAGGATCCTCAATTTTGGCGGCGCTAGTTCATCAGTCTTCAATGATTGGATCCCAATAAATTCGGCAGCAAATGTGAAGAGTACGCCTCCGAATATGATGACATCTCCAATGATGACGACATCTGTTGCTCCCGCCTTCTGTGATCTGACAGCAGAAGGAAATACCTTCACATCACCTACGCTCAATGTCTTTGGGACACCTCAAGATGGACCCATCTTTACCAGTAGCACGATCGTTACATCTTCAGCTGATAATACCCATCCGTTTGGTAACTTTAATTTTGCAAATTCTTTTGATAATACTGCTCCTACTACTAATCCTTTTGCAGGTAACTATATAGCAAGTTAACTCAAAGAACTAAGATATTTGGTGATGAATGTACCTGGTATCACTCCGCCCATCCAGCAGGTCTCTCCAACATGTTACAATTAGTCACGCTTCATTCCAGCTATTGCTCAAATTGACATCCCCAAAGGCTTCAACATCCCGACTATAAAGTTGTATGATGGAAGCAGCGATCCTGAGGAGCACATTGCCCATTATTAGGAGAATATGGAGATCGTCAGAGTACCTCTGCAATATAGGGAAGCAGGCCTATGTAAAGGGTTTGGCTCAACATTGGTCGGACCTGCATTGAAGTGGTTGATCCGTCAACCGCCAGGATCTATTAGTTCGTTTGCCCAACTTGTCAACATGTTTAACAATCAGTTCTCCTGTAGCAGACAGTTCGAGAAGCTCACTAGTGATCTTTACCGCATCATACAACAACCTAATGAGACTTTGAAAGATTACGTCAACCGCTTCAATAAGTAAGTCTTGGAGATACCCAGTCTTGATATGGCCATGGCAACAGAAGCATTTAGAATGGGCCTGAAGAAAGATTCCCCATTCTATGAGGAGTTGGTGATGAACCCCTTTAAGAAGATGGAAGATGTACGCAACAAGGCTTTAAGATTCATCAGACTTGAAGAAGACAAGGTGCAACAGTCAAAGGTCTCCGGGAAAGCTTCAACATACGACAATCCAGACAGGAAGATCGAGTCATCTCACCAGAGGCAGCACAGATCCAGACCCTATCACAGAAATGATTCTGTGAGATCAATTCTGTGGAAGATGAAGATCAAGATGATACTCAATGTCCAAAAATAACAGATTATTGCTTTTCTGTTGATGTTGCAGGAATCTTGTGTGCAATGAACAATCTTGGTGACAAAGCAAGATGGCTCAGGAAAAATGACAGATCTACAGGATGTAAGGACAAATCAAAGTGGTGTGCCTATAATGAAGATTTCGGACATCTTACTGAAGATTGCATCGCCTTGAGGAAAGAGCTGAGCTACTTGCTTTCCAAGGGCTATCTTAAAGAAATCCTCAGTCACAGGAAGAATAAAGCAGAAAACAAGGAAGCAGTCCCTGAGAAACCACCTTCTCCTCCACCGGTAACTAAGGTAATTAATATGATTAGTGGTGGTTTTGATATTTGTGGTACTTCTTATTCTGCATCTAAGAGACATGCAAAGGACTCCAAGGATGAGAGACCTAGAAATCAAAAGAAGATATCAAAGTCAACCTCTCAAGATGTCATCACCTTTGAAGAAGAAGACCGGAAGAATGTTATAGATCCTCATCATGATGCATTGGTCATTGCCCTACAGATTGCAAATTGTAAGGTGAGACGAATTCTGGTAGATGGGGGCAGCTCAGTGAATCTTCTCACAGTTGAGGCCTTGAAAGAGATGAACATTCCTATGGAGAATATAGTGAAAAGAACCTCAGTTTTTATGGGATTCAGTGGAGAATCCAAAGACACTCTGGGAGAGATTATGCTTCCAGTGTATATTGAAGGTGTCAACTCTATGGAGCGGTTTTGTGTGATTGACTGTGCGACGAGCTATAATGTGATATTGGGCAGACCTTGGATCCATGCAATGAAGGCAATACCATCGACTTATCATCAGTGTGTGAAGATGCCTACACCTTGGGGAGTTGTTACCATCTTAAGTGATCAGCAGATGGCGAAGACTTGCTATATGACATCCATGAAGGCGTCGACATCTCCGAAGAAAGCATAGCAATTACAGAAGAAAGCACGTCAAGTCTTGGAAGCAAGGGAGCATGATGTGAAAGAAGTACTATTGGACCCCTATAATATGGATTTGAAGGTGCTGATTGGCCCGGATGTATCAGTTGAATTTGAAGAAGAGTTAATGAAGCTCTTAAAGGACAGAATCAAGAGCTTCGCCTGGAAACATGAAGACATCACAGGAATTAGCAAAGATGTTATAACTCATAAGCTTAACATTGACCCATCTTTCAAACCGGTTCATCAGAAAAGGAGAAAGTTTGCTCAAGCGAGAAACCAGATCATCAAAGACGAAGTTGACAAATTATTGAAAGCAAAGATGATTAGGGAAGCAGAATATCTGAAGTGGTTAGCTAACGTCGTCGTTGTAGAAAAGAGAGGTGGCAAGTGGAGAGTTTTTGTGGACTTCACGGACCTGAACAAGGCGTGTCCTAAAGATCCCTTCCCTCTGCCGCACATAGACACATTGGTAGATGCAACTTCAGGACACATGATCTTGACATTCATGGATGCATCTTCAGGATTTCAGCAGATCCAGATGGAACCATCTGATCAAGAAGACACCACCTTCATTACACCCTCAGGTATATATTTATATATTTCTATGCCATTTGGACTAAGAAATGCAGGTGAAACATATCAGAAGCCGGTCAATATGATGTTCAAAGATCAAATTGGGCATATCATAGAGGTATACATCGATGATATGGTAGTAAAGTCAAAGAAATCCAAGGACCATGTTCGAGATCTTACTCAAGCATTTGACATGTTGGACGCATTCAACATGAAGCTGAATCCAACAAAGTGCAATTTTGGTATGAAGTCTGGAAAGTTTTTGGGATATATGGTGACACAGAGAGGCATAGAAGCTATCCCAGAACAAATCAAAGCCATAATCAACTTGGCATCACAACAAAGCGTTAAAGATGTTCAGAGGTTGACCGGAAAGGTGGCAGCACTCAACAGATTCATTTCCAAGTCCTCTGAAAGATGCAAGCCATTCTATAACATTTTGAAGAAGAATAGTAGATTTAAGTGGACACAGCAACATGAAAAAGATTTCCAAGATCTTAAACAATACTTGTCCACACCTCCATTATTGGTCAAACCTGAAGAAGGCAAGCCACTGTTTGCATAATTAGCCGTTTCAGAAACAGCAGTTAGTGCAGTCTTGGTCAGAGAGCAAGATGGTAATCAGCATCCCATTTATTATGTAAGTAAAACTCTTCTAGATGCGGAAACAAGGTACTCCCATCATGAAAAGTTAATTTTAGCTTTGATTACTGCTTCTATCAAATTAAGACAATATTTTGAAACCCATGTTATATGTATTCGAACTAACTATCTTATCAAGAATGTTATGAGAAAACCAGAGATGTCAGGTAGGATGGCGAAATGGTCAGTCCAACTCAGCACTTATGATATCAAGTACGAACAAAGAACGGCGATAAAATCACAAGCTCTTTCAGATTTTATGGCAGATTTCAGTACAAACATGCAACCAGAAGTGGAAATAGAAGTCCAACAGCTTCAAGATGGTGACACCTTGGCAGAATGGACGTTGTACACCGATGGGGCATCAAACATGAGAGGAACAGGTCTTGGAATTGTACTAAAATCGCCACAAGGTGTTGGTCCCAAAGGGAAACAAGGGTATGGAAAATAGCTAGAGGGGGGTGAATAGGTGTTTTAAAATTCTTTTCGTACCTTTGATAAACTGAATTGCAAATGCGCACTTTATCAAGTAAGCGTTATGATATGCGCCTAAGTGAGTGAGTGAAATGCACAGCGGAATTTAGTAATGTAAATAGGCACAAAGTATGATAAAGGGGGCGCATACACACTCTAAGTATTTTGGCTCAAAGTGGGTGAAATAAGAAACTAAGGCAAATAATATAACAAACACAACACAGTTCAATCAATCAATCTACAATGAATAAACAAACAAATAGTTAGATATGATATGAACTTGAAAGGAAATAGCAAGATAGTAAGTACGCGCTATTTGGAGAGGTTCGATCGGGAAAATGATCTACGTCCTCTACCAAGATGGTTAGTCTTGGATTTCTAATGGAGATCTTATATAATGAGAGAGTGTTACAAATTACAATCGTTTTGAGCTTATACACTAACTCAAGATCTATTTCTATGAAAGAACAAATCCTAGACAATAACCGGTGTATCTCTAAAAGAAAGATCTAAGTGATCAAACTTAAAGAGGTGCGTGTGTGATTTTAGATTCAAGGCTCTTTAGATCTTTGAGATTGAGAGCACAAGAAAACTAAAGTGTTTTTGCTTGAGGATCTGGGCTAAGGATGAAGTTATGAAGAAGTTCTTGAGAATTTTAGAAAATCAAAGGCAATCTTCAAATCTTCAATAAATGCTTGAGAGAGAAATTCTTGAAATGCTTAGTAACTTCAAATGGTTGAAGTTATGGGGTATTTATAGTAGAGCCCCAAAAACTAGCTGTTGGAAATCCTTGGTGAGACAGAGAAAGGATGGATGTGCTGTCGCTCATTGAGTGGAGCACGTGTCCTTTTATAGCCGTTAGACACATAACACAAATATGACCGTTATGGACAGGTGTCCTTAGATGCGGGTGCATACGTGTTATTTAACCACCGATGGATCATTGGCGTAGTTTGAATCTTCTTCAAGTCTTTGAGTCTTCATTCAATCACTTAATGTTATTTCAACATTTATGCGCGTTGAGCTAAGGAGCGCGTAGACATAGCGTGCGCTGAGTCATCTGGGGCGCGTGAGCCAATCTAGGCGCATTACTCATGCGCGCACCTAAGGAGGCGCATGGCGCATGGGTGAGGCGCATGGCACGTGGCTCAAACTGAACTTGTGATTTATCTTGAATCTTGATCTTCTTGCCCTATTCCTAAGCCTATTCTATTGCAATGGACAACCAAAAAAATGAAGTATAAATACTTCTTACATGTGGATCTAAAGTCCATGAAATAAAACTTAGGTGATGGATCAATCAAATCTAATCAATCCTATTACATTGAAACTGAGATATAAGTGGGCATACCCAACAATCTCTCCCTATTTGATTGATGCCATTACCTACTATATCAGGGACAAACATTATACTTGATAATAACATGTCCAAATAAATGAAGTTGGTAAATCATGTCTCAAGTTAATGCACACATTTGTCCAAGATATAGATTTCTAATCTATTCCAATAAGGATAAAACATTACAACTAGAAAGATAGAGATGATAGTTTATAACACATTCAAATGATATATGAGTTTTAGTTTTGAGATATGTTTAAACAAAGTTTAAACTCAATGCATGAAATATGAAGCAGTTCAAATATGATGCATATGATTTTAAACAACATTCATTGTTCTACAAACAAGAAGTTTGAGTGAACAAGGTTTGAAATAATAGTGATGCTTTGTTCTCATTAAAACTCAAAATATAAGAGTTGGTGATTCCAAGTTTTGAACAGAACAAAAACAAAAGATGTGCTGAAACATGTAAGCACAAAAACACTAACAAAAGGATTCTAAACTCAAAAGAGTTCTAACAGCTTACAAACAAAACATAAACTAAGGGTTGGGAGGAGGCGCATCGTCATCCTTCAATCCTTCTTCTATTTCTGAAACTGAGCGCTGAATTTGTTTGGAGAGTTGGTGATAACGGTTTACAACACCATGAGTATCAGTGACACCATCTCTAATGTAGCGCAGATGATCAACATTGATGTTTTGATACTCATCAATGGTCCACTGAGTGATAGATTGCTGTTGTGGAAAGTTTTCAGTGAAGGCTTGAAAGTTTGCTTCAACAGCAGCTTGGGCAGTGAGAATATCAGCAGAAACTCTATATGTGCGCCTGTCTGCACTGGAATGCGCGGCATTAAAGTGAGTGACAACTAATTCCTTCAAAACATCAATCTTTGAGAGCAGTGAATTAATGTCAATATGCACGCCAGGAGCAGAGCTGGAAAAGGCGCAGGAGTTTCTAGAGCTGAAGGCGCATGGGATTCAGAAGCTTTGGGTTCTGCGCCAGGATCAGCACCATAAACTATTAAACCCAAGATTTCTAGTTCATCCTTAATTTCTTTGAGTTTATCAACAACACTCAATAATTTTTGGCTATCTCCAGCCACCATCTCAAACAACTTCCTTATATCACCTGCTATAGTCAAATCTACCTCCCTTATGGCGTTAATGAAATCTTGGCCATCAGTGAGTTTGATGCCACCATCTATGCGCTCATGTAGGGAAGCAAGAGTACCTTTGAAAAGCTCATTCATTTGATCTATAGCGTCATTCCACTGTTGAGGAGTAAGGAAATGTTTGTCCTTGATATTAGTATCTATGCGCGCCATCTCCCCCTTAATGGCAGCAATCTCATCAGCTTGCTGAGTAAGCATAGAAGTATGAAGCTCCATCTGAGAATTAATGTGAGCTTGGCCTTGCTGAAGTTGCTGAAGCAATGAGATAACCATACTCATATCAGGAGTGGGAGGAGCAGGAGTAGGTTGAGGCGCAGTAGAAGAGGAGCGCCTAACTGGTGATTGAGTAGGAGCGCTAGGAGAAGGAAGATAGTCATCACTTGAAGTAGGCTCTACTGAAATAGTTGGGGGCGCAGAATCACGAGGAGGAGGCGCAGAAGGGCTCTTGCACCTAGTCAAGGGCTCTGGCTCCCCCTGAACTGGATCATCACTCAAGTCGCCAAAAAGTTCATCAGATAGCATATCTTTGAGTGCTTGGCGCTCAGCAGAGAGTGGTTCTGAAGTTAGTTTCTGAACTGGAACAGGAGCAGAAGTCTTTGATAGAGGTGCACGAACAATAGGAGGCGCATTTGGAGTGGGCGCGCGTACATCAGCGCTAGACCCTGTGCCTTTGCGCCTTTCAGACTTGGATAAATAAGCAGCCTATTTCAATCTGTAGTCTTCATCCCTCTTTTTCTGCGCTTCCAGTCTACTGTCTTCCTTAGCGCGTTTAAGTTCTTTCTCTTCTTCTGTGTCAGTTCGAGGGAGCTTAGGAGGTCTGCTTGTTCCTTCAGCAATCCCTTTTCCCTTCACTTTGTCTGCGCCAGGAGCAGTTGCTTCTGCGTGCGGTGCTGTTTCAGGTTCTGCGCCATCTGCATCTTCATCAGACTCAGTGGCTTCATCAACCAACTGATCTCCTTTAACTCTTGGCGCGCGCTTATCCATGCGCTTTCTGCGCCTTTTCATAACCAAACTATCTTTGCCAAAAATTGGAACGTCAGTGGTTTGATAAGCTGGGTTCTGAGCGAGGAAATTAGTAAGAGCAGGATAGGTGAGAAATATCTTCGTGAGTATTCTGCAGTGAGTTTTGAATTTTGTCTTCCCATCAGCCTTGTTCTTGTTGTACTTATCAATCTGTTCCGACAAAGTTTTGAATAATATTTGAGGCCAGTTGAGGATTGTGTTTCCCATAATAGCTGTAATATATTCCCACTGCTCCATTGTGAATCTGTTCACATTTCCCATCTTGAAAATAATGGAAGTCCCCACCAAATGCGCGATATGTGCCAGTAAATCACCACCATCCCTTATTTCAACAGATTTGATGTTGTTCTGAAGAGTAAGAATGTTGAGATGGGTACTCGCCATAAGATTCTACGCAGCAGCAGGATAGGTATTGATTTTACCAGCTACACTCAGAGGGCCAGTCGTGTTGAAGTTGATGATATTCTTGAGAGTGCCAGTAGAGATAGTTATAGCAACGTTCTGAACGGTGGCGCATATCCTGTAGCGCACGTATCCATCAGCAGGAGTCTCAACGAGAGCAGCAGTTGAGAAGAATTCATCCACGAGGAGCGGTGAGTAGAAAGGTTGCTCTAAAGTAAATAGAGGCAGTAGACCAGCTTGTCTGATAAAGTCCATAATATCAACGCCAATTTGGACTGCAGATAGCTCAATGAGATTAAATGTCTCACCGGGCCTAAAATTTGCTGGATCCTGAAAACATAACAATGATTTAAGTTAGGAGTTTATCAGGAGCATAGAATCATAAAATGAGCAAAGTTAAAAATAGGTGCATAGAATGAATTAGGCGCATGAGTTAAGCAACAAAGGCGAATAATTAATACAGGTGCATAGGATTTACAAGGCGCATAGAATGGTTCTAAGAAGAAACTAAGGAAAAGTTAAACAAATAAATTTGACTAAGTACAATGTTAGGCGCATAAAATTTTTAGGCGCAGAATGACTTAGGCGCATACAAATGTAGAGGCGCAGAAGGCATTCAGGCGTGTTGGGTATGCCCACTTATATCTCAGTTTCAATGTAATAGGATTGATTAGATTTGATTGATCCATCACCTATGTTTTTATTTCATGGACTTTAGACCCATATGTAAGAAGTATTTATACTTCATTTTTTAGGTTGTCCATTGTAGTAGAATAGGCTAAGGAATAGGGCAAGAAGATCAAGATTCAAGATAAATCACAAGTTCAGTTTGAGCCACGTGCCTATGCGCCCCTTCATGCTATGCGCCATGCACCCTTCAGAGCGCGCGCATATAGCCTCGCGCCTCAAAGATCCACGTGCTTTATTACGCGCCTCAAATGGACCATGCGCTCTAATGGCTCAACGCGCCTCATCATTGTTGATTTTACACTCAGTGATTTATTGAAGATTCAAATACTTGAAGAGATTCAAACTTCGCCAATGATCCAACGGTGGTTAAATAACAAGTATGCACCCGCATCTAAGGACATCTGTCCATAACGGTCATATTTGTGTTCTGTGTCTAACGGCTATAAAAGGACACGTGCTCCACTCATTGAGCGACAGCACATCCGTCCTTTTCTCTGACTCACTAAGGATTTCCAACGGCTAGTTTTTGGGGCTCCACTATAAATACCCCATAACTTCAACCATTTAAAGTTGCTAAAGAATTGCTAAGAATTTCAAGAATTTCTCTCTCAAGCATTTGTTGAAGATTTGAAGATTGCCTTTGTTATTTCCAGAATTCTCAAGAACATCTTCATAACTTCATCCTTAGCCCAGATCCTCAAGCAAAAACACTTTAGTTTTCTTGTGCTCTCAATCTCAAAGATCTAAAGAGCCTTCATACTAAAATCACACATGCACCTCTTTAAGTTTGATCACTTAGATCTTTCTTTAAGAGATACACCGGTTATTGTTTTGGATTTGTTCATTCATAGAATATTAGATCTTGAGTTAGTGTATAAGCTCAAAAGATTGTAATTTGTAACACTCCCTCATTATATAAAGATCTCCATTAGAAATCCAAAATAGTAGAGGACGTAGATCATTTTCCCGATCGAACCTCTCCAAATAGCTCTTGTTCATATCTTGCTATTTCCTTACAAGTTCATATCATATCTAACTACTTGCTTGTTTATTATTGTAGATTGATTGATTGAATTGTGTTGTGTTGTTATATCATTTGCCTTAGTTTCTTATTTCACCCACTTTGAGCCAAAATACTTAGAGTGTGTGTGCGCCCCCTTTATCATATTTTGCGCCTATTTACATTACTAAATTCCACTGTGCATTTCACTCACTCACTTAGGCGCATATCATAATGCTTACTTGATAAAGTGCGCATTTGCAATTGAGTTTATCAAGGGTACGAAAAGAATTTTAAAATAGCTATTCACCCCCCCCCCTCTAGCTATTTTTCAAACCCTTGTTGCCCTTTGGGACCAACAAGTGGTATCAGAGCAAACACCTTTATAAAACATTTTCGTTTTTCAAGCTTAACAGCTTGGGTGCCGATTCTAAATGGCAAACTCAAAACCTATGGCAACTGCAAACTACACTCACGTTCCGGTCTTTGATGAAGATCATTTTGACGTGTGGAAATTCAGCATCTTAACTCATCTCAACTCAATCGATGAAAGACTTCATGACACCGTGGTTTATGGACCTTACATTCCTATGAAAGCGAATCCAAATCCGCGCACAAATGCTGTTCAACCAACCGTCAAGAAACCAAAAGAAGAATGGACTGAGGAAGAAACAAGAAGAGTTGCAAATGATGGCAAAGCAAGAAACATACTTCTAAGTACTCTAAGCACGGCTATGAAACAACAAGTCATGCATTGTGCTACCGCTAATGAGCTATGGGATGCTATTGAAGAGCATATAGAAGGAGACACCGTCTGCAAGGAAAACAAGAAATATGAAGTACAAAAGAGATTCAATAATTTCTCTCAACTCCCCGGTGAGACTTTAAGACAAACTTATGAACGCTACTGTGAAATTATAAATCTATGTATTTCACTTGGCATGAAGTTTTCTAACAAAGATTTGAATGTCAATTTTCTCCAAGCCTTTGGATCAAGATACCTACATAAATCCAGCGCTCTTGAAGACGCCGGAACTTTAGATGTATGGACTTTAAGGAACCTTTACGCAAATCTCAAAGTTTATGAGCTCAAACTTCAGCGAATTAGTGAAACTGAAGGAAAATCAAAATCTATATCAATGGTGGCGCAAAGAGAAGAGGCGCATGTTTCTGCGCCTGCGCCTACTCATGATGAGAAAAGTTCCGATCCCAAAATTTCTACTTCTGAGCTATTGGACATGGACGATGAAGACTTCGCTTTATTTGTGAAGAGATTCCAGAAGTTTAGAAAATTTACCAAGCCCGGCTCAACCAGAAAATTTCAAGGATCTACCAGTAGAGCTCCTCCATAGTTCACGAGGAGCAGTGACTCAAAAAGAAAAGAAGACCTTGTTTGTTTTAATTGCAGGAAACCAGGACACTTTGCTTCAAGCTGCCCAACTCCAAAATTTGAATATATGCAGAAGAAGAGCAGCCATACTCCCAAGTTCACTCCCAAATTCACTCGACACAAGGGAATGGTTGCGGAAGAAGAAGAACCAGCAAATGAGCAGAACACTTGGATTGAAACAGACTCAGATGAGAGCGATGAAGATTCCAATGATGGACTCGTTTGTTTGATGGCAAATGATGATGAAGTTGATACTTATGATTCTGATGATGACTTCTCCAAGGATGTTCCTGATATGAATGCCTTGAATAAACCTATCAAGAAATCTGCAGGTTTTCAAGAAGTGAAAAGGAAGAAAGGACCAACCATCAGCGAGCTCGTTGAACAAGGATTTCTCACTCCAGCTCAAAGCGATGGTGGATTGTTATTCTCACGATGTGATCTTAGTGAAAGGAACAAGTTGAGAAAAGGAGCATACATTAGACCTCAAGTTGAACCAACTGCTCCAATCTCCAAAATCAATGATGATGAAGTGATTGCTGAACAAGAAAAATTATTCAAAAAGGCTGAAAAGGTAATCACTAGATTTGATAGTATGAAGGAAGCTTTAGCACTATCATGTGATGAAATTTCCCAGCTTAAGACCGAGAAATCTCTACTTAAATCTGAACTCACCCTCCTTAAGGAGCAGATAAAGAGCATGACTCCTCTTACTGTTAAAAACACTTTTCTAACAGAACAGAACTCATTTCTTAAAGTTCAAAACGATGAATTGGTTGCTCAAATTACTGATCTTAAAAAGATTACAAATGAGTGGTCCAATTCTCGTGTCACTATGGAGAATATATTTGAGTCCCAAAAAGTCAGTGGTGATAAAAGTGGCTTGGGATTCTCATCAACTAGTGACAACTTTAAATGTGATGTCTGTGCTGAAAGAGATAGTGAATTTACAAACCAGCAAACTTTTGAAATTCCCAAGGAAAAACATTCTAATTCAATGGGTAAAGGACAGGAAAAAGTCAAGAGACAAACATTCCATTATGTCTACCCAACGAAGCAATTTGGGAAAGCAAATGGGAAAGATATAGCTACAGATGAATCAGCTCCTAGCAAAATCATTCTTGAAACCAAGAGCGCTCCTTCTTCGAGTGATCATTATGCGTCTAGAAGCCACGCGCCTCATCGCCGTGCGCCTCCTAGCCCTATGCGCCCTCCTAGATCAAGCGCTCCAAAATTTCAAAAGAAGGATTTTGTTAAGGCTAGTCCATCTGACCCAAAGAAGAATGCTATCCCAAAGAAAAGTAAAGAGTTTGTGAAAACTCATGTGATTGGTGGCTTTCATCATTGTTCCATTTGTGATTGTTCTGGACACAAGGCCGTGGAATGCCTTTTGCGATTCACTCCCAATGCCAAAGGACGTAAAAACCCTAAGGTCAAGCAAGAGTGGGTTGTCAAAAGTTGCTAACCCTAGGACCCAAAAGGAATAAAGGGGACCTGCTTAAATGTCTATATTTCAGGTTCTTTGTTTCATGGCTGGATCTTCAAAAGCTAGAAATTATGAATGGATTCTTGATAGTGGGTGTTCAAGACACGTGACTGGAGATGAATCCTTATTAGAAGATGTCCATGAAGAAAGAGGTCCCTCAGTAACATTTGGTGATAATAACAAAGGTCAAGTTGTTGCATATGGAAAGCTCAAGAAAGACAAAGTGTGCATTGAAAGAGTCTCTCTCGTCGAAGGGCTCAAGCACAATTTATTATCCATATCTCAATTCTGCGACAAAGGATTAGAATGCCATTTCACCTCAATTCAATGTCTCATCAAGAATGGCAAAACTGGAGCTACATTACTCACGGGATATCGTAAGACAAATATTTACATTATTGATTTCCATAGTATGAACTCTAGTACAAATCTTTGTTTTGTAGCAAAAAGTGTGAACGAAAATAGTTGGCTATGGCACAAGCGCTTAAGTCACTTGAACTTCAAATATCTATCTAAACTCAGCAGGAATAACCTTGTTAAAGGACTTCCCAAGGTTGCTGATCATCATGACAAGAAGTGCGCCGCGTGTCAACTTGGCAAACAACCGAAGAAATCTTTCTCCAGCAAGACCAACCCTTCAACTTCTAGATGTTTGCAACTGCTTCACATTGATCTATTTGGACCAGTCACCACTGCAAGTATTCGAAAGAACAAGTATACTCTAGTTGTGGTGGATGATTATTCAAGATATACATGGGTGGAAATGATGATCTCAAAAGACGATTGTTACGACATTTTAACCACCTTATTTAGACTGCTCCAAACCCAAAAAGAAGATGACATCGTTAGTGTTCGATCTGACAATGGAACAGAATTCAAGAACAACGGTGTTGCTCGATATTGCGACGATCATGGGATAGATCACAACTTCTCAACCGCTGCAGTTCCTCAACAAAATGGGGTTGTGGAAAGAAAGAATAGAACGTTGATTGAAGCGGGAAAGACGATGATAGCTCAAGCGAAATTGCCTAAGTACTTTTGGGAAGAAGCTATCAACACAGCATGTTTTACTCAAAATCGTTCCCTCATCAACAAACTTCATAACAAGACTCCGTATGAACTTTGGCGTGGTAGAACTCCCAACATTCCATTCTTCAAGATCTTTGGTTGCAAATGTTATATCCTCTACAACGGAAATGAACATAGAGGTAAATTCTATGCCAAAGCCGACGAAGGTATTTTTGTTGGGTATGCCAAACATTCAAAAGCTTTTCGCGTTTTTAATAGAACTACATTAGTGATAGTTGATTCTGTACATGTTACTTTTGATGAACATTCTCTCCTTGAGCCACATTTGGCTCCAAATGTTGCTGATGATTCTGTTGAGCTTAATGATACAGGTGCTCCTATTTATGTTGCGCCTACTCAAAATCAGAATCTATCAACTCAAGGAAATCCATCAACATCAGTTGCTCCAAATTCCTCATATGTCGCGCCCCATGAGTCATCAGCTGCGCCTCACTCACATGTTGCGCCTCTTGATGCCTCTCATGCGCCTATATCTTCAGCTGCATCTGGTGTAAAACCAAGTTTCAACTCTACACCAATTCAACCCCCAAATTTTGATGATTTAGAATCTGGTGAAGATGTACCAATTAAAGACCTTCAAGTTACTACGACTCAACCTAACTTACCTCCTGAAATTCATGAAGTTAGAGGTCACCCAATCAATAATATCATTGGTGATCTAAACGTTGGTGTTCGTACAAGGAGAGCTACAAACTTTGATGCTTACACTGCATTCATCTCTCAAATTGAACCGAAGAAGGCTGATGAAGCGCTCCAGGATCCTAATTAGGTTGTTGCAATGCAAGAAGAACTCAATCAATTTGAACGATGTAAGGTTTAGACTCTTGTTCCAAGACCAAATGATCAAGGAGTGATTGGTACGAAATGGGTGTTCAGAAACAAGATGGACGAGAATGGAACCATCAGGAGAAACAAAGCAAGATTGGTTGCACAAGGCTATAGGCAAGAAGAAGGAATTGATTACGATGAAACTTTCGCGCCCGTAGCAAGACTTGAAGCTATCAGATTATTTCTAGCTTACGCAGCTCACAAGAACTTCAAGCTATATCAAATGGATGTGAAGAGCGCGTTTCTTAATGGTGAACTCCAAGAACAAGTCTATGTTGCTCAACCACCTGGGTTTGAAGATTCACAATTTCCAAATCATGTGTACAAACTCCAGAAAGCTTTGTATGGACTCAAACAAGCACTAAGAGCATGGTACGATACACTATCAAAGTTTCTCATCGAAAAAGGCTTCACTCGCGGTAAAATCGATACAACTCTTTTCATTGCCAAACATAATGGTCATAAATTACTTGTTCAAATTTATGTTGATGATATTATATTTGGTTCTACTAATGAATTGTTGTGCAAGCGTTTTGAGAAACTAATGAAGAGCAAGTTTGAAATGAGCATGATGGGAGAACTCACATTCTTCCTCGGGCTTCAAATCAAGCAAATGAATGAAGGCATATTCATCAATCAAGCCAAATATACAAAGGACTTAATCAAGAAATTTGGACTTGAGAACGCCAAAGCATACGATACTCCAATGGCTACCGGCAACAAACTCGACAAAGATTTAAAAGGTAAACGTGTTGATCAAACGCTCTATCGAGGTATGATTGGCTCACTCCTTTATCTTACTGCTAGTAGGCCTGATATTATGTTTAGTGTTTGCGCTCGTTATCAATCTGTCCCTAGAGAAGCGCACTTAATTGCTGTGAAACGTATTATAAGATATCTCGGCACTGTTAACCTTAGACTTTGGTACACCAAAGATTCGAACTTTAAACTTGTAGGTTATTCAGATGCGGACTATGCAACGTGCACAATTGATAGGAAAAGCACTAGTGGCACTTGTCATTTCCTCGGATATCGATTTGTGTCATGGGCGAGTAAGAAACAAGCTTATGTATCTGTCTCAACAACCGAAGCTGAATATATCGCTGCGGGAAGTTATTGCTGTCAAATACTATGGATGAAGCAGCAATTGGTTGACTATGACATCATCGAAGAAAATTGTCCGATCTACTGCGACAATACATCAACAATTGCGGTTTCTGAAAATCCTGTCATGCACTCCAAGACCAAACACATCAACATCAAATATCACTTCCTCAAAGACCACGTGGAGAAAGGAAATATACATTTGGAACACGTGGGAACCGACTATCAAATCGCCGACATTCTAACGAAAGCACTTGACGCGAAACGGTTCATATTTTTGAAAGGTGAAATGGGTATGCTTGAACTCAACTAAAATTCATTACAGTTTTGTCAATACTAATGATTTTATGTTTTGTTGAGTTATATGAGTATATTAGGTTCAAATGATAAATCATTTCAAGTTTCAAGGAAACTCTGCGCGCCAAATACTTTATGCGCGCCCAATACTTCTGCGCGCTCAACTCTCTGCGCGCCCAATTCCAACGCGCGCCTAGCATTCAATGCCTCGTAAGTCATTCTGCGCGCCTAGATGAGACTATGTGCCTCTTTATGACTGCGGCTCAATCAATGCTACCATATTAACTCCCTCAATGATTGAGCGCTTTAAAGTTTCACAAGTACCAGGTATGATTCTTCTCATTTATTATAGGAATCTTTGTCTTTTGACATTCCATTAATTGTTCAAGGGTACTTGTGCAATTAATTTTTCCCTCGTTTTACGTTTTTCAAAAAATTTTGATTTTCTGGGGATTTATTTCTTGCACCCCAAACTTACACCAAAACAGGTGTTTTTGGGGTTTGTGCAAAAATTAGTCAAAATTGCTCATACACTTAAAGGGAAAGTGGAGCAGTTTTTCCCTTACCCAAAATGTCACATCAAAGTACTTTGGGTCATTCAGCATTTAATAGCCTTCAAATCCTTAAAATTCCTCATTAATGCACCGTCCTTTTTGCCATAATGAGCCGACTTTTTCCTTCTCCTCATTTATTACCCATCTCTTTATCTTCTATTTTTTTATCCAAAAACCAACCCTATATACTATCTCTACCCCTTCCCTTACCTCTTTTTATCATTGCCTAAAAGAATCCCTCACCAACTCTCTCTCTCTCTCTCTTCTCTCTCTCTCAGTCTCTCTCCTTCAGACTCTCTCTCTCTCTTTCTCGTTCTATATATATTTTTTCCTTTCCTCTTATAAATCTCATTTATGGGTCCTAAACGATCAACAAAGACAACCCAAGACGAAATGGTATGAATTCTCAACCCTTAAACTCTTTAATTTTCTGATTTTTTTTTTGTGTTTCGTCATTTTTTTGTTCGTCACTTTCAAAACCCGAAAAACCATTTTTTTTGATAAATCTTGCCTCGGTGCTCCGTTTTCAAAATCGTTTGTTAGGTTATGTTCGATTTGTGTTTTAGATTCTTTATAACTAAACTTTTCAACGATCAATGCATTATATTTTGCGAATCTAAAAATCTTAGATTTTTTACTTTTCGAATTTTCAGTTCTTTAAATTCATTTTATGGATTTGTTGTTGAGTTTTACTTGTTTTGATTTACATATTTGTGATCCTTGTCTTCTTGCGGTCATTTTGACATATTGCGTGCTTGATTTGGTGAAGTTTCACGAATTATGTGTTCTTGGTGTTCTTGATGTTCTTCAAGCACTCAAGCATGTTCTTCGTGTTCTTCGTTATTTTTGCATGACTTGGGTTTCAAAATTTTCAAAACTTGTTTTTCAAAATTTTCATATTTTGATTCTTAAAACTTACATGTGCATGTTTGATATGTGTTTGTGTGTTTTTGTATGTTTTTATACTTGGTATGAATTTTACATAAATATGCGCCTAAGTGTTGATTTATGCGCCTAGTTGGTTATGCGCCCTATGACTTTATGCGCCTAGAGACATTATGCGCCTAAACATTTTATGCGCCTAACTTATACTTAGTCAAATTCTTGTGTTTAATTTTTACTTAGTATATTTCATAGAACCATTTTATGCGCCTCGTATTTGTATGCGCCTACAACATATATGCGCCTAATAATAGTATGCGCATGCTATTTCTTATGCGCCTATATATTGTCCTGCGCCTATTCTATACTTAGCTCATTTTATGATTCTATGCGCCTTATACACTCCTAACTTAAATCATTGTCATGTTTTCAGGATCCTGCTAATTTCAGACCCGGTGAGACTATAAATCTTGCTGAGCTTTCTCTTGATCCAATGGGGCTTGAAATTCTTTCAACCATTCACACCGCTGGACTCACTCCATTATTCACGCTGGAGCAACCATTCTATTCTCCGCTCCTTGTTGATGAATTTTTCTCAACAGCAGCTCTAGTTGAGACTCCAGCAGATGGATTCGTGCGCTACCGGATTTGCGCCACAGTTCAGAACATTCCTATCATTATCTCAACAGGCACAATCAAGAATATAGTGAGCTTTAGCACTACTGGCCCTCAGGGTGTTTCTGGTCAACCGAACTCTTACTCAGTTGCGGCTCAGAATACAGTAGCGCGTACTTATCTCAATGTCCCTACTCTTCTGAATAACATCAGAATGTTGAGATAAAGGATGGTGGTGATCTGCTCGCTCATATAGCGCTTCTGGTTGATACTTATATTGTATTCAAAACCGGAAATGTGAATAGATTCACCGTCGAGCAGTGGGAGTATACTGCTGCTATCATGGGAAAAACCAGATTGAATTGGCCTCAGATTTTGTTCAAAACCTATCTGACCAAATTGACAAGTATAACAAGAACAAGTCTGAAGGGAAGACGAAGTTCAAAACCCACTGCAGAATACTCACGAAGATATTTCTTACTTATCCTGCGCTTGCTGATTTCCTCGCTCAGAACCCAGCTTATCAAACCACTGAAGTTCTAGTTTTTGGGAAAGACAACCTTGTCTTGAAAAGGCGCAAGAAGCGCATGGCAAAGCGCGCGCCTAGGGTAAAGGGTGCTCAGTTGGTTGATGAAACCACTGAATCAGATGAGGATGCAGATAGCGCAGAAACTGAAGCAGCACCTAGCGCAGAACCAACAGTTGTTCCAGGCGCAGAAAAAGGGAAAGGAAAAAGGGTTGCTGAAGGAACAAGCAAACCCCCTAAGCGCCCAAGAGTTGATACTGAAGAAGAGAAGGAACTGAAGCACGCAAAAGAAGCCAGTAGACTGGAAGCGCAGAAGAAAAGGGATGAAGAATACAAGTTAAAACAGGCTGCTAACTTATCCAAGTCTGAAAGGCGCAAAGGTGCGGGGTCTAGCGCTGATGTACGCGCGCCTGCCACTAATGCGCCTCCTACTGTTCAAGCGCCTATCAACACTTCTGAACGTCAAAGTCTTAAAGACCAAATATCAGCTGATTTATTTGGTGAATTTAGTGAAGATACAGCCAGGGGGAGCCAGATCTGTTAAGGCGCAAATCACCTTCTGCGCCCCCAACCATTTCAGTGGAGCCTACTTAAAGTGATGAATATCTGCCTTCTCCTCGCGCTCCTACTAAATCATCTCCTGCGCCCCGTACTTCTCATGAGCCTCCTCCTACCACTCCTGATATGAGTGTTGTTATTTCACTTCTACAGCAACTCCAGCAAGGCAAGCTCAAATGAACTCACAGTTAGAGCTTCATACTACCATGCTTACTCAGTAAGCTGATGAGATTGCTGCCATTAAGGGGGAGATGAAGCGCATAGATGCCAATATCAAGGACAAACATTTCCTGACTCCTCAACAATGGAATGACGCTATTGATCAAATGAATGAGCTTTTCAAAGGCACTCTTGCCTCCCTTCATGAGCGCATAGATGGTGGCATCAAACTCACTGATGGCCAAGATTTCATTAATTCTATAAGGGAGGTAGAGTTGAACATAGCGGGTGATATAAGGAAGTTGTTTGAAATGGTGGCTGGAGATAGCCAAAAATTGCTGAGTGTGGTTGATAAACTCAAGGAAGTTAAGGATGAGCTAGAAATCCTAGGTTTAACTGTGTATGGTGCTGATCCTGGCGCAGAACCCAAAGCTTCTGAAACTCCTGCGCCTCCAGCTCCTGAAACTCCTGCGCCCTCTTCCAGCTCTGCTCCTGGCGCGCATATTGACATTAATTCACTGCCTTCAAAGATTGATGTTCTGAAGGAATTAGTTTTCACTCACTTCAATGCCGCGCATTCCAGTGCAGACAGGCGCGCAGATAGAGTTTCCGCTGATATACTTACTGCTCAAACTGATGTTGAAGCTAACTTTCAAGCCTTCACTGAAAACTTTTCACAACAGCAGTCTATCACTCAGCGCACCATTGATGAGTATCAAAACATCAATGTGAGCCATTTGCGCTATATCAGAGATGGTGTCACAGATACTCACGGTGTAATAAGCCGTTGTCATCAGCTTTCCAAGCAAATCCAGCGCTCCGTCTCAGAAATTGAAGAAGGATTGAAGGATGAAAACGCGCCTCAAAATCCTTAGTTTTTCATTTGTTTGTAAGTTGTTAGAACTTTTTGTGATTAGAAACCCATTAGTGATTTAGTGCTTACATGTTTTAGTACCTCTTTTGATTTTGTTCTGTTCAATAATTGTAATCTGTAACTCCTACATCCCAAGTATTAATGAGAACAAAGCATCACGTTTATCTCAAACTTTGTTCACTCAAACTACTTGTTTGTAGAACAATGAATGTATTGTTTAAAATCATATGCATCATATTTGAACTGCTTCATATTTTATGCATTGAGTTTAAATCTTGTTTAAACACATTTCAAAACTGAAACTCATATCATTCTGAATGTGTTATAAACTGTTGTTTCTATCTTTCCATTTGTAATGTTTTATCCTTATTGAAATAGATTAGAAATCTATATCTTGGACTAGTGTGTGCATTAACTTGAGACATGATTTACCAATATCATTTCTTTGGACATGTTATTATAAAGTAAAATGTTTGTCCCTGATATAGTAGGTAATGGCATCAATCAAATAGGGGGAGATTGTTGGGTATGCCCACTTATATCTCAGTTTCAATGTAATAGGATTGATTAGATTTGATTGATCCATCACCTAAGTTTTTATTTCATGGACTTTAGACTCATATGTAAGAAGTATTTATACTTCATTTTTTAGGTTGTCCATTGTAATAGAATAGGCTTAGGAATAGGGCAAGAAGATCAAGATTCAAGATAAATCACAAGTTCAGTTTGAGCCACGCGCCTATGCGCCCCTTCATGCTATGCGCCATGCGCCCTTCAGAGCGCGCGCATATAGCCTCGCGCCTCAAAGATCCACGCGCTTTGTTACGCGCCTCAAATGGACCATGCACTCTAATGGCTCAACGCGCCTCATCATTGTTGATTTTACACTCAGTCATATTTGTGTTATGTGTCTAACGGCTATAAAAGGACACGTGCTCCACTCATTGAGCGACAGCACATCCGTCCTTTTCTCTGACTCACTAAGGATTTCCAACGGCTAGTTTTTGGGGCTCCACTATAAATACCCCATAACTTCAACCATTTGAAGTTGCTAAAGAATTGCTAAGAATTTCAAAAATTTCTCTCTCAAGCATTTGTTGAAGATTTGAAGATTGCCTTTGTTATTTCCAGAATTCTCAAGAACATCTTCATAACTTCATCCTTAGCCCAGATCCTCAAGCAAAAACACTTTAGTTTTCTTGTGCTCTCAATCTCAAAGATCTAAAGAGCCTTGATACTAAAATCACACACGCACCTCTTTAAGTTTGATCACTTAGATCTTTCTTTAAGAGATACACCGGTTATTGTTTTGGATTTGTTCATTCATAGAATATTAGATCTTGAGTTAGTGTATAAGCTCAAAAGATTGTAATTTGTAACACTCCCTCATTATATAAAGATCTCCATTAGAAATCCAAGACTAACCATCTTGGTAGAGGACGTAGATCATTTTCCCGATCGAACCTCTCCAAATAGCTCTTGTTCATATCTTGCTATTTCCTTACAAGTTCATATCATATCTAACTACTTGCTTGTTTATTTATTGTAGATTGATTGATTGAATTGTGTTGTGTTGTTATATCATTTGCCTTAGTTTCTTATTTCACCCACTTTGAGCCAAAATACTTAGAGTGTGTGTGCGCCCCCTTTATCATACTTTGCGCCTATTTACATTACTAAATTCCGCTGTGCATTTCACTCATTTACTTAGGCGCATATCATAACGCTTACTTGATAAAGTGCGCATTTGCAATTGAGTTTATCAAGGGTACGAAAAGAATTTTAAAATAGCTATTCACCCCCCCTCTAGCTATTTTTCATACCCTTGTTTCCCTTTGGGACCAACAAGGCGCATAAAAGAATTAGGCGCATAAGGGTGTATTTAGGCGCATAAAGTGTGTAAATTAAAACTTAATATAAAAACACACAAAAACACACAAACACATATCAAACATGCATATGCAAATAATAAGGATCAAAACATGAAAATTTTGAAAAACAAGTTTTGAAAATTTTGAAACCCAAGTCATGCAAAATTAACGAAGAACATGAAGAACATGGCTTGAGTGCTCGAAGAACACCAAGAACACATAATTCATGAAACTTCACCAAATCAAGCATACGATATATCAAAACGACCACACAAAGACGAGGATAACAAATATGTAAATCAAAACAAGTAAAAATCAAAGGCAATCTTCAAATCTTCAACAAATGCTTGAGAGAGAAATTCTTGAAATGCTTAGCAACTTCAAATGGTTGAAGTTATGGGGTATTTATAGTAGAGCCCCAAAAACTAGCCGTTGGAAATCCTTGGTGAGTCAGAGAAAGGACGGATGTGCTGTCGCTCATTGAGTGGAGCACGTGTCCTTTTATAGCCGTTAGACACATAACACAAATATGACCGTTATGGACAGGTGTCCTTAGATGCGGGTGCATACGTGTTATTTAACCACCGTTGGATCATTGGCGTAGTTTGAATCTTCTTCAAGTCTTCGAGTCTTCATTAAATCACTAAATGTTATTTCAACATTTATGCGCGTTGAGCTAAGGAGCGCGTAGACATAGCATGCGCTGAGTCATCTGGGGCGCGTTAGCCAAGCTAGGCACATTACTCATGCGCGCGCCTAAGGAGGCGCATAGCGCATGGGAGAGGCGCATGGCGCGTGGCTCAAACTGAACTTGTGATTTATCTTGAATCTTGATCTTCTTGCCCTATTCCTAAGCCTATTCTATTGCAATGGACAACCAAAAAAATGAAGTATAAATACTTCTTACATGTGGGTCTAAAGTCCATGAAATAAAACTTAGGTGATGGATCAATCAAATCTAATCAATCCTATTACATTAAAACTGAGATATAAGTGGGCATACCCAACACAAGGGGACATTATACCACAGGCTATTAGTTATGATTTCAAAGCTACAAATAATGAGGCAGAATATGAAGCTCTCATTATGGGGCTAACTGTGGCACTAGATCTTAACATCAAAGTCATACAGGTATATTGTGATTCTTTATTATTAGTCAATCATTTTAATGGATCTTATGCAGCTAAAAATGCCAAGATGACGTCATACTTGGGAGTTGTGAAGATCTTAGCCAGCAAATTTCAAGTTTTCAAGATAGAACAGATTCCCCGGGAAGAAAACTCACAGGCAGATGCTCTAGCCAACCTCGGTTCTGCCTTCAAGAGTTTGACTCAGACCAGTATACCCATTATTCATGTCAACATTCCAGCCATAGAAAGATTGGAATTATTCTGTATAGATGATGAAATCCAGGAAGCACAGGCTGAACCATCTTGGATCTCACCAATAATAAAATATCTTCAAGATGGTACCATCCCACCACAGGAAAAGAATGCAAAAGCATGCAGGGTAAAAAATGCAAGATATTTGTTAATAGATAATGTTTTGTTCAGAAAATCTTTTGCAGGACCATACTTAAGATGTCTCAAACCTGATCAAGCTGCATCAATATTAAAAGAACTTCATGAAATCTTGTGTGGAAATCATTCTAGGGGCAGGAGTTTATACGCAAAATCCCTCAGGATAGGATACTTTTGGCCTACTATGCGTCAAGATGCAGCAGAATATTCCAAGAAGTGTGATTCTTGCCAGAAACATGGTGACATCTTGCACCAGCCGGCAGAAATGATGCATCATATTCTATCCCCTTGGCGTTTCATGACTTGGGGAATGGACATTGTTGGGAAATTACCTAAAGCTCCTGGAGGAAAGGTGTTCTTACTAGCAATGACAAATTACTTTTCCAAATGGATCGAAGCCGAGGCCTATGTTCAAGTTCGTGATAAGGAGGTTATATCTTTCATAAAGAAGAATATCTTCAGCAGGTTCGGTATCCCTTCAGAGATTATATGTGACAACGGTTCCCAATTTATTAGCAAGAAGACTCAAGATTCACAAGATGGGGAGTTAAGATGGTAACATCTTCACCAGTGCATCCCCGAGCAAATGGACAGGCTGAGTCTAGCAATAAGATCATTATTTCCAACTTGAAAAAAAGGTTGGACCAGAAAAAAGGAAGATGGGCTGAAGAGTTGCCTTTCGTCTTATGGGCTGATAGGACAACGCCCAAGAATGCGATGGGCCAGACTCCTTACTCTCTAGTTTTCGGATCAGAAGCGGTCATTCCTGCTGAAGTCGTCGTCCCCTCGGCAAGATATGGATTGTTAACTCCTGAGCAAAATAGCATTATCTTAGCTCAAGATCTTGACACCATTGATGAATTGAGGGATATGGCGAGAGTCAGGATGGCAGCATACCAGCAAAGGATTGCAAGATCTTACAACAAGAATGTCATATTAAGAAAGTTCCAGGTTAGTGACTTGGTGCTAAGAAAGGTCCATCAGAACACAAGGGATCTCAATGCTGGCAAGTTGGCACCAAAATAGGAAGGACCTTATTTAATAGATGTAGACGCAGGAAAGGGGGCATATTGGTTATCAACCTTGGAAGGCGTAAGGATCCCAAGATCTTGGAATGCTATCCATCTTAAAGCATACTTCATGTAAGTCTTAAATTGTCATTCAGATTCAAAAAGACAGGTACACTTTTAGTACAAATCTCATTTCAATTATTTACATTTGATTTATATTTATCAAAACTATTACTGACTTAAGCATCGGAGGGGTGTTAGCTAAGCTAACACCCAATCCTAACATGTTTCTGTCTTGCAAAGAAACTTAGGACGACCATTCCGAAATGCAATAAACCAAGATGTCAACATCTTAAAATGTTATTAGCATCATAAAGATCCACCAAGATGTCAACATCTTAAAAGGTTGCTAGCATCTTAAAGATCCAGGTATAGTTTTACCTTGATTCAATTTTGTTTTCTTTTTATGTCCAATAAAACTATTTATGCAAAGTTTATTCTTATTAATGAAGACGACATCATTCAAAGATGTTGGGTTATTAACATATTCTAATTTTGCAAAAAAGTAGCACTTGTTTTTAAAGATATCAAGAAGATAACATCTTGAGATTGGCCATCTCATCTTAAGATCAAGGTACTCAATCCCTTCAAAGGTTTAAAGAAATTGACTTTCTTTCGTTTCAAATTAAGGTTGATACACCTTTGCCTGGAGCGCAATAATTCAATAATAGTTAAGGTGAGGAATGGGCACGTATGTTTATATATACGCACCCCCCATTTCCACTTAATTAAATATTGAACTTAAGACATTTTCAAATGGTTATGGAATATTCATGTCATCTAAAGACAAAAGGTTTTTGATATTTTCATATCAAACAAAGTGTTATAAAGGTCATAACACCTTACACAAGATTGTTACAACTTGGTTATCGGAGCACTAATATTTATATTACCAAAAACGGGCTACCAAGTTCCAAAAGCTACCTTATACTGCCAAAGTTTGAAACCTACCAACTTCCTAAATTGGCATCATGTTGAACCAACCCAACATCTGAAAACCTAAATAACTACTTGTCCTTGACCCTTATGGGCCATTACATCCAAAATACCATAATAATTCAGAAAAACAAAGATTGTCTTACAACTTCTCGGGACGCAGCCCATCAAAACCAAATGTTCACAAAAATCTACCATTGTTCAACATAAAACCATTTTACCTTCAGGAATTCGCCTTTTCCTTACCATCTTCTTTGTCTTGACCTTCAATCACTGGAACTGCAGCATTGGAAGAGACCTCGCCAACTTCAACAGCATCACCATTGAGCCTCTTCAAGTTGGTCCTCTCTTTCTCCAGGTCCCAAGCCTCATGCTTCCCTTCATGAAATTCTTGAATCATTCTTATCTTGATCTCCACCATCCTTTTCGCCGCCGACTTGGTAAGAGCAGTCCTTATCTCTTCTATTTCAAGGATATTAGCATCTTGAATAGAAGCAATCCCTTGTCTTAGATCAGCAACTTCCCTAGTCAGATCAGCGTTTTTCTTCTCAAAAACTTCTCTTTCCATCTCCCAATTGGCTTTATCTTCTTTGGATTCCTTCTTCGCACGAGCCACTTCACTCTTCAATTTCTTATTTGCATCACCTAAAGCTTCAACTTGGGTCTCTATACTCCCAAAAGCCTATGCAGAAAAGAGACAAATCATTAAGCTTGTACAGGTATTTGTAATTCAAAGATGGGTTGCTAACAACTTACACTTGAAGCTAGAGCCAAGAATTTCTTCTTGACTCCATCTACAGACAGGTTTCCAAAAGCTTCAATTTCTACTAAATCCTTTACTTCATCAATTGTTTTTCTCTTCTTCAATCTTGAACTCACAGTAGCTACATCCTGGGTCTCTTTCTTTGGAACGATGGGAGGTTTATCCACTGGTTGGGCAGAAAGGTCTCCAAGTAGGTTATCCAAGTCATCAAGTGAAATATTCATGGATGGCTTTGAAACTGCAAAACAAAGAAGAAATTCATGAGTTTATGCAAGAAGGAAAATCAATTAATATTTCAAATTACACCTGTAGACATGTTATCCTCTTCAGTAGGATCAACGACTTCTCTGATCTTGAAACTCCTCTCCTCCTCAGAAAGACGAAAAAACAAGGCAACCTTAGACTCTGAATCAGCCTTTGGAGGGAACAATTCTTCCCACTTGATCTCTGCAAAAGAAGTAGAAAAGTGTAAAAGTTAAAAGATACAGTGGACTTAAGCAAAAAGACATTTCAAGAATCATACCTCCCCTGTTCCACTCTTTAACCAAATTCTCACCACCTTCCAGTGAAGCCCTCTCAACAAAGAAAAATTTTCCTCTCCACCCTCTATCATTTACAGATGCTTTGGGGACCATCAAGCCCTTTTTTGACCTTTTCTTAAAAACAAACCTTTTTTACCCAAAAGATTGTAGGCCATAGCAAATGGCCATCTCACTCAAACCTATATCTAATCCACGCTCTCGGTTCACTCTCAAGACAACATCAAAAACTCTCCAAGTCATGGGCATCATTTGAACATATGCCAATTGTGTTTTTTCAAAGAATTCAGAAACCAAAGGGGGAAAGGGAAAACTAAACCCTAGAGAAAAGGGATACTCATAGAAGAAAATCCAAGACGCAGAAACAGAATCGGCCCTTAAAGACACATCAAAGGAGCGAAAAATGGTTTGGTTCGGAAAGCATTTTCGGTTTTTCAAAGAACAAATCAGAGCATTGTGGAAAACACAAATATCGTCATCAGGTTTACCGAGCAAACCCTCTGAGACAAAGATATTTAGGTCATTAGGAGGAAAAGCTTTGGAAGTACCAGATTTTGAAGATTTCGACATCCTCTTCGCCAAACTATTTTTGCAGAAAAGAAAAAATTGAGAAAAAAGGGAGAGAAGAATACCTCAATTCCACCGTCTGAAGATTATGAGTAGGAGGGAGGAACTTTAGGGGATTTTATGATCCTAGGGGTCTAGACTCCTCTTCTCCCAAGGCACAATTAAGATGATGCATTAAGCAAAAACGCCGGTTAATTAACCGTCCCATCAAGTCACGTCTTTCCAGAAACTTATCTTCTCCGTGTTATACTGCTAAGACAAGTTTGGGGGCAATTGTTGTGGGTGAAATTTCAAGTTGTATCCATCTTCATTCCTTCAAGATTGCAACTTCTTAAACAGCAGGTATATTTAACATTATTAATTATATCTTATTTTACTAATAATATTTGCAGGCGTTAAATATTAAATAGCACATGTGGATAAGCTCTCAACGGAATAATTGACCACGTCTCCTCTTCCTGAAGATAGAATGCGAGGTTATAGGAGAGTTAGTTATACCATTTTGATTAGGTCTCTTGTTTTTCCATTTATGTATAAATAGGGCCTTGGAGGTACACCATCACACACGCATTCACTCTCTGTAAACCTCCATAGCCTGAAAAGTAAAAAGATCAATATAAAAGTTTGGGAAGGAAGGTGCTCTTAATCACCTCCCGAGGTTTTGTGCCGGCGAGATCATTGTCTCAAGGGCTTTCCTCGTTACATCCTTGTGCAATCTTTCAATTCTTTAGTTTTAATTCCATTCGTCCTTCCTTTATTTTGATTTCAACCAAGATCATACGTCATTGTTTTTTCTACCAAAACAAAAGGGAATAATAAAAAGGGGGAGGGGCCGGTTATTACAACCTAGTCTAACGAATAGCAACAATTTCACAACGAGAAAGAAGTTTGTTTTGAGTAAGATTGTTTTTCTAAAATGATTTCCTTCCTGCTGTTGTTAAATTTGTATGAGTACGGCCTTTTGGGTTGAATGGGGTAGTCCATGATTTGGTGAAAGTGGTTTTAGTTCATGAGTTGGTTTTGGGGGAAACTAGTTTCCCCAAACATTATAAAATATCCTGTTTTGAGGGAAAGTAGGAGAAATCGGTTTTTAATGAATCGGTTTAATATTACAGGGTTCAACTTATTAAAACTAGGGTATAAAACCTACTAAACACACATTAGCGCACACACATCATCTTCTCAACCGTGTTTCCTCCTTCCGCCATCTCTGTGTGTGTGTGTATGTGCGCGCGCGCCTCTCTCTCTCTCGCCATTGCAGTTCAGATGGAAGCTTAAAAAACGATTGATCGGGTTTGAATCTAAACATTTTGTTCCTAATTGAAATTAAAATTGATATTCGAATGAGCTATTTGATCTAATTGAAATTGATTTTCTTCTTATAGATGATGGAGATGGAGATGGTGGATAACAATGTCATTGAATAAGAAGAGGAGAGTGGGATTGAAAAAGGCATTGAAGATCAATTTAAAGAGATAGATATCTTCATTTGGCTCAAAAAACACAAAATCTACACTTAATTTGAATCCTGTACTCGTTTGCTGCTCAAATTGAAATGGAGATGTTCAAACTGCTCAAATTGAAATAGAATTGATTTGGTGTAACTTGTTGTTTTAGTATAGTAACTTGGTGTTTTGGTATTGTAACGTGATATTTTAGTACAGTAACTTTTTGTTTTATTAGTGCAGCCTGGTGGATATCAAGTTATGTTGTATCAGATCTATACTTGGTATTTTCGCAATGTAACTTGTTTTTTTAACATACAAACTTGATGTTATAATAACCATGCATTTTCTATTGAAATAAGCATTTTGGACATCAACTTATAGAATAACTTGGTGTTGTTTTAGTATAGTAACTTGGTGTTTTAGTATTGTAACTTTATGTTTTAATACAGTAACTTGGTGTTTTATTAGTGCAGCCTGGTGGTTAATCAAGTATGTTGTATCAGATCTATACTTGGTATTTTAGTAGTGTAACTTTGTGTTTTAATAAACAAACTTGATATTATAATAACCATGCAATTTTTATTGAAATAAGCATTTTGAACGTCAACTTATAATATAACTTGGTTTTGTTTTAGTATAGTAACTTGGTGTTTTACTATTGTAACTTGATATTTTAGTACAGTAACTTAGTGTTTTATTAGTGCAGCCTGGTGGTTAATCAAGTTATGTTGTATGTATCAGATCTATACTTGGTATTTTAGTAGTGTAACTTCGTGTTTTAACAGATAAACTTGATATTATAATAACTATGCAATTTATTTTGAAACAAGCAGTTTGAACATGAGCTTTTAATACAACTTAATAAACATGTTTAGGCATAAAAAACATCAAGTTAATAACTTAAAACAACAAGTTTGGATTTCAAAACAACAAGTTACAATTTCACTGACTAACACCCTTTCTAGACCTAGTTTGCTGACATATGTTGCATTCGAACTACCAGCTTTCTTCCTCTTCTTCTCCTCGTTGTCTTTACTCCCAACAACCTTGTCAATGTGATCATGTTTGATTGCCGAAAAGTCTTCAACTTTGTTCAACAAAGACTCCCTTTACTTGTTTAAATCACTGAGTAACAAGTACCAAACTCAAAATACTTAATCAAGCATCACAAAAAACCGAGCAAAAAATGCTTGAAATCAACACAATAAGCGAACAAAATAGACTGAGAATCAAGCCAAAAAACTTGAAATCAACACATACCTCCATCACGCCTATCTTATTCTTCAATACAGATCTCTTTGTTGTGGGCTTCGCTACTGATTTCATGATCACTCTGCTTTAAATCAAATGGTAGTTTGCTTCAAATCGAGTGAAATTAACGAACGAACAACGACAATCAAAAATTGCTTCAAAATCGAGAGAAATTGACAACCGAACGACTAAATTACGCCGGTAGTTTTCACCGATTAGGTTAGAGAGAGAGAGGAAGAGAGAAAGAAGAAAATGTAAAGTTGTTTTTGAATGATGCGTTGCATTGGAAGGAGAATATAACCGGTCACAAAAAGCTGCGTGAAATTGTTTGTGAACCGGTTCCTAAAGAAGCTTGGTTAAATACCTAGTTTCAAAACAGGACTTTTTTTTAACATTTGGGGGAAACTAGTTTCCCCCAAAATTTTGTGTTAGTTCATGCCCTTAAATTTTGGCACGTGAGGGGCACATGTCAAATCTTGTTAAATTTTAAATGACCTGTTATATTTGGGATTTTAATTGGCCTAACATTATAAGTATAGTTGTTTCAAAAAAATAAAATAAAATTATAAGTATAGTTTAGGACCTTAAATGGGATTATAAAAAAAAAAAAAAAAAAAAATTGGCAACCAAAATATATTTCGGGCCCTAAACAACAACAATGTAGAAGTAATTGGGCCGTTGGGATTAGTCTTGCTAATTTGACTTAAAGAAAGAAAGGCCTACGTATGGGTCAGGCTGCAGGGCTTTTTTGCATACTTGAAAAAACGCGCGCGGCATGTCTAGCGCTTTCCAATCCAATGCCCCTCCCCCTCCCTCCCCCATTATTTCCCTCTCCTCCACTCTTTCCCTTCCGTCACATCATCGATGTTCGCCGCCGCCGTCACCGCCAATCTCTTCTCATTCCGATCGATATCTGAGAGAGATACTTCATTATTGTTTGTGTATACCGACGATTTAACCGGAATGTCCGGAGACAGTCTGGGTTGAAAAGTAGAATTCGGTTGCAAATTGCAAGCACGAGGTCAGTCTCCGGCAATATTTTAGAGCACCATCTCCTTAACTATACACAAGGAAGATGGATGCCTCCTTATGCATCCGAGCAACTCTTTAGTTCCATTTCTGATAAATGATCATCCTTACCTAATTCCTGACCATTATTTTAATGCGTTTTTGTTTTGAAAAATGTAAATATTGTTCTAATTTTAATTTCAAATGTTACTACTTGTTTTTAAAAAGTTATTTTCTTGAATAATGCTTCAACAATAACTAATTATTCACTTCCCCGGCCCCAAAAAATTATCTCTGTACATTGGTTGTTATTTAGAAGTGTAGATGTACTAAATGAGTAGTGGAGTGTACAAACGTAACATCCAATCAATGATTGCTAACTATTGTAGCCAATCTTTGTGACATTGGTATTACTTATGACATAATTTATACTCTCTCCGTCTCAAACTAAGTGTCCACACTTCCACTTCCATTTGCACGGAGATTAAGAAATGGTGAAAGTGATGTAAGTATGAAAAATGAGGTAGGAGAGAGAAAGTGTGGTATGGAATAGTAAGTTGATCGTGCTGTGAGTTTAAAAGTATAGTAGGAAAGAGAATGAGTGAGTGATATAGTTAAAATTGTTTGTCATTTTAGGAAAGGGACACTTATTCTGGGACAGACTAAAAAAGAAAGGTAGACACTTACTCTGAGATGGATGGAGTAGCATGTAATTATTGAATTATACTCCCTCACTCGTGACAAGTTAATCTCATTTTGTTTTTTACTGTCAACTCAATTAAACTTTGACCAAAGTTTGTATGACAATATGACTATCCTTATTAAGATCTACAGAATGTTATTGATGCATTACAAAGATTAGTATCAGTAATAATTTTTAGAATATCATTAGGATAATCAAAACTGTATTGAAGTGTGGTCGATCAATCGTGTTGACCATCATCAATAAAACGGGACTACTGGGATGGAGGGAGGAGTACCCTTATGAGATCTATGGCCACTGCCTCTGAATTCCTCTCTTCAGCAAGATATAGTGATTATCAACCTAATTCGATTCTGTCCTCCTTTTCTTCCTTTCTATGTAGCTGGAAATATACAGGTTTGTTTATGGTAAATCTAGTACCCTTGCTGTAGCTGGTCATATACCATACTTTTTATGTTAACTTTAGTCCCTAGTTGTAGCTAGAAATATGGAGTACCAGATTATTTATGTTAAGTCTAGTGCCCTTGCTGAACTCGGTTTGGTTGGTGACAACTTGACCATTATTTACTCAACTGTTCTGCCACAAGCTATAAATAACATATGTTAAAGGGGTTGCCTAATTTGTACAATCAATATCCTAGGGTCATCTTGACCTAACATTAATCGCTGGAAAGATTGGTTCTTGGGGGGAAATAAATCTTGTAAAGTAACTTGCATGTTGTTTTTAAGTTCTGTAATTTCTGTTAGAAACCTCTTGATGTTTTCGACAATACATATTCCTAACTCAAGGTCTGTCCTGATGAAATAATAATGCCAAGGTGTTCACTAACCAGATTTTTCCGAAAGCCGGTAAGATGAAAATGAATGTGGATGGAAGCTCGAGAGAAGGAATGAGAACTGGAATTGGAGGCCTCATACGCAACAACCAAGGAGAATGGGTCAAAGGGTTCTATGGGAGTATACACCCATGCTATAGTCTTGAAGCAGAACTTCAAGCAATGTATACGGGTTTGTCTATTCTGAAGAACATGGGATGGCACGGAGTTGATGTTGAAACGGACTGCCTCGTGGTGGTGAATCTCCTTCAAGAACCCGAGGATTTGACACACCCTAAACATGCCATAATAGAAGACTGCAAGTCTTTGATCAAAGAGATGCAAACTGAAGTGAAGCACGTGATGAGGGAAAGGAACAAAGCAGCGGACAGGCTGGCCAAGATTGGAGCTGATCAACTTAAAGATTTGATTTTATTAGATGAGTATCCTCATGCATTGGAGTCGACCTTAGTAGCGGACATACATAATACAAAAGATAGGTAATGTTTATTTTTCTATTTTTACCCACAAAAAAAAGAACGCAATGTCCATGCTTCCCATTGTAACGACCCAAACTTTCCAATAATAATAATTATTCACAAAACTGAGAAATCCCAAACATCAATTATAATTCAAATCCAACGTTCAAAGGTAACGGCTAGTATGATCTAACCACAATTCAAAATAATGCGGAAGCGTAACTGATATTCGAATCCCAACGGCTAGTACAACCCACTAGCTCAACATAAAAATAAAAGTAATGTCTTAATTAACTCTTTGATAATCCCGGACTGCCATTTCCTTGCAATCCAACTAGATCCTTAGTCTTTACCTGGGAAAAATAATATAAGAAGGGGTGAGCGAACAATGCTCAGTAAGTTCATACGGGATCTCTCCGGGTACTAAGAAGAGATGACCGAAAGAACGGAGCCAGTCAATTATATTTCAAGGAAAGGCTAATCATCAATAATCTTAACTGTATATATATACAAAACACAGTTAACACGTTCAAAGAATTATGGCCCTAATACAAGTCCGTCAATTCCATAGTTTCATTCATCACCTTTTCAGGGTGTCGAGAGACCATACACCTCCTCACGGTGCTCCCTCTTAAGTTCGATCATGATCATTAAGCCACTTCATCAAGCAGCGTTTACGTCTAATTCTTTTCAATCAAATTAGACTATCTTAATTGGCCCTTTTCACTCAGACTAATTCTAGCTAAGCCATTTTCAATCAGACTAAGCTAACTTTACCCGTTTCAATTAGATATAGTCATGTTCCACAAAGTATTCAATGTACAAGAATACATAAAGCAATTTCGATTTACTTAGATACCCTATGAACAACACATATCATGGGTAAGATAGTTCAAAAGACGTTATATCAACATCAGAGTTCAAATGCTACCGGCCATTAGTAGCTACACTTGAAAGAATTAAGAGAATCCTACATTAAAGGATGAATCTCAAATACTTAAGGAACGTAATCCCTTACCTTGGCTTTGCGTTATTCCTTTTAGCAAACCTCGTGCACGAATCTACAATCATGCACTAAATAGTCTTAGGACAAGTAATACTTTTTACTTCCGTCCCCAATTACATTGTTTTTACTTTCTTAACCTTATGAGTTTATCTTCTTAAACCCCCTTTAAGGTTGATATTTCTTCTAGGGTTTGTACTACCCTTTATTTGTATTCCCAAAATACCCTTTTTAGTTTACCAAAATACCCCTAGGGTTTCATTGTTTCTATTCTCAATTAATAAGTTTTAGGGTTCCATTATCTCCACCAAACCACTATTCACAGACTGCTATTCACAGATTACTATTCACAGCACACACACTAATCACAGTTTACTATTCATAACACACACTAATCACAGTTTACTATTCATAGCACACACACTAATCACAGTTTACTATTCACAGCACACAACACACATTGTTTTCACCTTTAAAACACACACACTACACGCACAATACACACACACATACACGCATAATACACACACACACACACACACACAGCACGTATAACACACACACACACACACAGCACGCATAACACACACATACTGCCGCACAC
The DNA here is from genome assembly GCA_026119855.1 of Campanula takesimana. Lineage (NCBI taxonomy): Eukaryota > Viridiplantae > Streptophyta > Magnoliopsida > Asterales > Campanulaceae > Campanula > Campanula takesimana. Next base: position 1,547,645 of record JAOWBW010000001.1, read on the forward strand.
ACTCACACACACACGACACACACACACATGCTAAACAAGAACCCTAATCAAATCCCCCTTAAACATCAATCTTATAACCCTAGTTCATCATTGTGATTAGGGTTTCCAATCCGTATTCAAGATTAGCTAGGTGACTAAACGGAGAGGTCGGAGTTTAGAGAGTAGGGTTTTACCTTAGGTGATCTCCTTCTCCTTGCCCAATCTCTCTCTTTCTCTTGCGGCTCCTCTCTCTGCCGCAGCCTCTCTTTCTCTCCCGTTCCTTTTTTTTCTTCTTTTTCTATAGTAATTAGGGTTGGGGAATAAAGAGGTTTATATACTTACTAGGGTTCTCAATTCCCTAAAATAAAAAGGACTCCTAATCTTAATTGGGTTTTGAATAGCTTGAGCTCAACGTTTTAAATCCACTCTTACTCTTAATTAATTAAGTCCATATAATAAAAGAGTTCACAAAATAAAATAAATAATTGGCCCAAGGCCGGTTATTACATTCTTTCCTCCTTAAAAGAATTTGGTCCTCCAAACTAAACGTACCTTAATCAGAAAACAGGGCGGGATATGCCTCTCGCATCTCGCTCTCGAGTTCCCACGTAGCTTCCCTTTCCGTATGGTTGCTCCATTGCACCTTCACATAGGGAATCACTCTTTTCCTCAAAGTTTGATCCTTCCGATCCACAATCTTTATGGGTTCTTCGTCGTAACTCAAATCGGCACGAACTCTTAGTTGCTTATACTCGATTGCGTGACTTGTATCAGAAATGTACTTCCTTAGAATCGACACATGAAACACATTGTGCACTCCAGTTATGTCACGACCCGAAAACTAGGCTCTATTTTATTAGTAATAAATAATTATTATTTATTTATTTGCTTATTATTTATTTAAATTATTATTTATTAAATATTTATGTGTGCATTTTATGTTTCATAATATTTATGCCTAGCATTTTATTTGGGTCATTTGGGTTAGTGTGGTATTGTTGAATCTTAATTGTTAGTAGGAAGTGTAGTATTGTGTTAGTAGAAGGGGAAGGGCCTAGATGTAACTTTTTTTTAATAATTTCCCTACTCCTTCTCTTCTCCCTCACCTTCTCCCTCACTCTCTCCATCTCTTCCCAGCAACTCCCTCTCTCTCTCCTTTTTATGGTAAGTTTTTCTCTCTCACTTCTCTCTTCATTTTCTTCATCTTCCTCTTGTTATTTCTCGTTTCTTAAAACATGAATCTTGTTTAGATCGTCGATAGGATCGCGTAGAATCAAAAATATTCGAATTCCGTCATCTTTGAGAAAATTCAAGTAAGTTGTTTTTCCCCCATTTTTATGCTAAAAAGTTCATATCATGCTTATATAATGTTTGGGTTGTTATATTTGAAGTTTGGTTGAGTTTGGAATTCATTTGGGATTTGTTAGTGCTTTGGCCAAAAATGGTGTTCTTGGGAATGTTGGGGTTCGAATCTTGTTGTGGGTAGCTAGATGTTGTTATTTAGGTCCATTTCAAGTTCACAAGTTGTTTTGGTGCATTAGTATGCTTATTGGATGTCTTGATTTTGAGTATTAGGGAAATGGTGAAGTTTTGGGTAAAATTTGGTTACATGGGTTCTTCTGCGTTTTTTCTGAGTTTAGGAGGTGCTCGGCCGAGCGCGTCCCTTGACTCGGCCGAGCGGAGCAGACCAGAGAGTCATAGTTTTGGAGCCGAGGTTTCTCGGCCGAGTCATATAGAACTGCTCGGCCGAGTACCCCTGTTTTAGGCATAAATGTTTATAACTTAAAAGTAAGCACTCGGAACAATAAGAAGTCAACCGTAAGCCTATGTAAACCGTGTAAGGAGTGTGTTAGAGTTATAAAAGTGGTAAATGAGTATTAGGTGGTTGTCATTACCCCCCCCCCTGTGACATTTTATGATATTTCCTACTTTGATCAAATTGTCCGTTTTTCGTTCAATCTTCCGGAGGCCATAACTTTCTCATCCGAACTCCGTTTTGGACGAGTAAACTATCATTTTAAAGCTCTTCTAGAGTACTTCGAGATGAGGTGGTTTATTTAGGTGAGGTTCAGGTTTAGATTATGTTGAGATTTCATTTAGTGTCTTATGACAATGTGTTTAGAATCGGTCCGTTGTAATCAAGTTGGGAATATCGGTTTGCGTGGTTTCGCCTTGGTTCCTTTGTGAATAAATGGGTTATGGAATTTAGTATGAGTTATTGGAAAATGTGGGAACACTTTCATAATGAGTGGACGTTTGGGATAGTTTTAATGATAGTCATTGTGCTAGTTGGGGAAAGACCATTTGGGTAAGTACTCTCTATGAGTAACTCGCGTGTATCATTTTAGGATGCGTTTGATATGGATCCTTGTCCTAGAATCATTTCGTTTTAATGATTTGTATTGTTGGGATTTTATGAGCAATTCCATTTCTGTTATTGAACACTTTTATGAGGAACTTCTTGCTATCAATGTTGTTAAACTCTTAATGAGTAATCGTTGTATCTTTATGGTGATTTGTGTTGCGGTTCCCTACTTTGGAACCCTAAGTTGTTTAATTAAGCTAGTATTTATTACTTAGCATTTATTTGGAAGCCCAGCTGGCATATTTGTTGCATCGGGCGATGGGAAAGATTATAATGGCAAAGCCAAGTCCATTATAATGTTGACCATTGTTTTGCCCTTACTATACCCCTTTTCCAGATTGGCCTTGGAAGAGATAAGTTAGCTTCCTTTGTGAATGTATCTATCTACCGAGCATGACTTTGTGGCATGGCTCTTGTCCTTTGTGACACTTTTATTGTTATTGGTTCCGGTACCGGGTTTCTCTTCAGCTTTTATGCTACTACGAAGATGGTTTGTTTGATTGATGGGTTGATTGGTCGCTTCTGACCGGTGACGTCTCTTCAGCTTTCATGCTATTATGAAGATGTGATTGGTTGATTATTGAAGCTGCGCAGCGATCATTTATTTGGATGTATCGGTTTGGAAACCTTGGCTAATATCCTTTGTTATGTGTTTACTTTCCGCTGCTATCTGTTGACTGTTATTTGTTACATGCTAAGTGATATTTATCATGGTTTATTGCTTATTGCATTATAGCATGTCATGTAGTTGCATTAGTAACTTACTGAGATTTTATCTCACCCCGTTTATTTTCATCTTTGTTTTTCCTTAACCCCCCCCTTAGGAGGAAAAGGATTAGGATTCGCGGATCGAGGAGGACGTCGAGAGGATTGAGATTTTGGGGCAGGTTGTTATGGATCGGTTTACATTATTTAAATGTATAACCTTTTGGGGATAGTTTTACAATTATTGACGTCATTAAGAATTGTATATTTTATTCTTTTGGGTATAAGCTGTAGAGCTTATGTTAGATGTACTTTGTTGATTTAAACTTGGATTTGTAAAACCTTGTGTTATCATATTTTGGTTCAAAATGGAATTTTTAACTTCTATATTTTAGAGTTTTGGTTTTAAGTCGACGTCCAGCTCGCGTATTCCGGACCCGCGGGTTCGGGGTCGCGACAGTTGGTATCAGAGCTATGGTTTAGCTCTATGTATAAGTATAGGTGGACTAGAATGACCTAGGAGGGTAGTTGTGTGCGGAGTGAGTAACGGTTAAGGTTTTATGCAGGTATTTGTTCGAAATTGCTAGAAGAAGAACGGGTGAAAGTTCTAGTGGGGCTCAGAATTAGAATGGTCTACGGGAAGAAAACCGTGCAATGTTTCAGGACAGGTTTGAAGCGGCCGTGAAAGCAATTCATAACCAAGGGCCGAGAGAGGAACATGTAGCACCTCCGCGATATGGGTTGGAGCAGTTCTTGAAGTTGAAACCAAGTGAGTACGACGGTGAGCCTGATGTGAAGAAGGCCGAGCTATGGATAGAATCGATGGAGAAAATCTACGAGGTCTTTGGTTGCACTGATGAGGATAGGGTTCTGTTTGCAGCTTATAAGCTCGTGGGGGCTGCGGAACATTGGTGGAAGGCACTGAAGACCAGTTGGGATGCGACTCTCATACCATATCCTTGGGAGTGGTTCGTGAGGAAATTCAAGGATCAGTTTATCTCTCTAGTGAATCAAAACCGGAAAGAGATCGAGTTCCTCAGCTTGGGGTAAGGCATGATGTCAGTAGCACAGTACTCGGCTAAGTTCACAGAATTAGCCAGGTGTTGTGACTACCTTGTGCGGACCGAGGAGCAGAAAGCGATGAGATTGATCAGGGGTTTGAAGACAGCTATTAGGACTCAACTTTTAGCCCAAAGAATTCAACCTTTTCAGGATGCGGTGGATCGAGCCTACTTAATTGAGCAGGATATTGGGGAACACAAAAGGAAGACTGAGGTGGTTAACCCGGGTAAGCAAGGAGGGCAGAGTAAGTCACAACAGCAACATTCGGATAACAGAGGTAATTCTGGAGTGCAAACTCGATTCAGAAGGCAACTTCAAGGGCAACCAACAGTAGGAAATCAAGGTTCTAATAAGGGGACACGAAATGGGAAGATCTGCGGCTATTGTCAGAGGGAAGGACACTCAGAAGACAAGTGTTGGAAGAAGCAAGGAAAATGTGTGAAGTGTGGTCAGTTGGGACACTTTGTTAAAGATTGTCCGAGGTTTAGAGTTCAGTCATCGGGGACAGGAACTGGAATATCACAGGGTCAGAAGAGGGATGCTTCGGGGAAGCCCAAGGTTTCGGGTAGAGTATTTGCAATCAATCAGCACTCAGCGGGTGACTCATCAGTTTCAGAAGGTATTATATTGCGTCGAGAGAGCGAGCGCGTGCATTTTAGGATCATTGCATTCATATGTTTCTGTGCATTTAGTTGCATTTATTTCTTTTGAGTCTTTGACTTATGTGTTGTCGGTGTCTACTCCTATGGAGGAGTGTAGGGTATCCGATGAAGTCTTATGTGCTTATGATGTTCTTAAGTATGGTTATGTCTCACCTGCTAAGTAGCCATGTTGCTATTACAAGATCTTGATGTTACTATTGCTTTAGTCTATTGTTGTAGGGGGATTGTTATATTCTCCATTCCTAATTTCTTAAAACTGTTTGAGACCGTTCCTTTGGTTAGAGTTATACCTATCTTTTCTTAATTGAAATCCGAGTATTCAGTTTCGGTCAATTTGTTGGGTGTATTTATCATTCGTAAGATTTTCATTTTCTTCCGAGTAGTACCTAGTGTTTGAGGAGAAGCTTGGGGTTAAATTGAGTTGTTATGGTACAAGGTTGTAGTGCTAATATTTAGATCAATGTCCTTATGGCATCGGTTGGGTTATAAGAGTTGAGGATTCAAATTGAGGACTTCTGGATAGGAGATTTTTGTTTACTTGTAGTGCATCTACGTGAGCGCATCGGAATTGGATAGTATGAAGAAAAGCATGATGTGTTATGGGATATGAGTATATTATGGAAGTTATAATCATCAATAGTGGTGAGCGCGTTAAGTTTGAAAGGACTAAGCACATTTCGGGAGTGTAATAAATTTGCGACCTATATTAAAGGCATTTTGAGTTTTAGTTAAATGGTTGTTCTATGGTTCTAAATCTTGTCTTGGTGGCATTTCTTGTTTCGGATTACAAATATGTGAAGAAAGTTGGGTATAAATACTTGGGCATATTAAAGAATACTATGATTTGGTATTGGGTCAGTTGGAATGTGACTAGCTAATGGGTTTATTATGATGGCAGTATTATTGAGCCTAAGTATCTTTAAGTTAATGAATGTATACGTGAAAGTCTAATGTGGGTCAACTGTTGGAGATGTAGGGATTGCTAAACTTCTTTGGGGTATTTAAGCGCGGATTATTAATTCAAGAAAGGGAATTAGAGGAAATCCCTTGACGATAAAAATTGGATTATTTTTCGGACCACTGAGTATTTGTAATTGTTTTAAGCTTTCAAAGATTGAAGTAATGTGATGATGGTACTATGACATGGATTTAAGTAAACATTTTGTATTAAAATTTTGGGCTTACACTGTACCTCTAGTTTAAGGTGCTACCTAGAGCGAGAGCACTATAATGGGAATCCTTAGAGATATAGCCTTTGGTGAATATTATGGGGATGGAAAATTTCTTTAACTTTTCATATTTTTAAAAGCTAATTAAGCTCGAGATGGTAATGTTTTGAATTTCTGGGGAATAATACTAAGTATGCGATTTACAAATGGAAGTCCTTTGCGGTGTAGTTAAGATTATGAATAAGGCGAGCTTGAGATACCTCGAGAATTATGTGTGGAATAAATTTGGGTTCTTCGATTTTGAGTACGAATTTTGATTTGTAATGAAGATAATGAGGGAATGATTCGGTTCGAGAGGTGGTGTTATCGTAAGCATTATTTAAGGTTACCTTTTAGTGGGTTAGATGGGACAATTGAGAAATTCGGGAAATAGTGAACCTATCGTATCCGTGGCTTTTTAATTCGGGTAAGTCTCGTTAAAATTCGGGTCGAATTTTCTTTAAGGGGGAGTGAATGTCACGACCCGAAAACTAGGCTCTATTTTATTTGTAATAAATAATTATTATTTATTTATTTGCTTATTATTTATTTAAATTATTATTTATTAAATATTTATGTGTGCATTTTATGTTTCATAATATTTATGCCTAGCATTTTATTTGGGTCATTTGGGTTAGTGTGGTATTGTTGAGTCTTAATTGTTAGTAGGAAGTGTAGTATTGTGTTAGTAGAAGGGGAGGGGCCTAGATGTAACTTTTTTTTAATAATTTCCCTACTCCTTCTCTTCTCCCTCACCTTCTCCCTCACTCTCTCCATCTCTTCCCAGCAACTCCCTCTCTCTCTCCTTTTTATGGTAAGTTTTTCTCTCTCACTTCTCTCTTCATTTTCTTCATCTTCCTCTTGTTATTTCTTGTTTCTTAAAACATGAATCTTGTTTAGATCGTCGATAGGATCGCGTAGAATCAAAAATATTCGAATTCCGTCATCTTTGAGAAAATTCAAGTAAGTTGCTTTTCCCCCATTTTTATGCTAAAAAGTTCATATCATGCTTATATAATGTTTGGGTTGTTATATTTGAAGTTTGGTTGAGTTTGGAATTCATTTGGGATTTGTTAGTGCTTTGGCCAAAAATGGTGTTCTTGGGAATGTTGGGGTTCGAATCTTGTTGTGGGTAGCTAGATGTTGTTATTTAGGTCCATTTCAAGTTCACAAGTTGTTTTGGTGCATTATTATGCTTATTGGAAGTCTTGATTTTGAGTATTAGGGAAATGGTGAAGTTTTGGGTAAAATTTGGTTACCTGGGTTCTTCTGCGTTTTTTCTGAGTTTAGGAGGTGCTCGGCCGAGCGCGTCCCTTGACTCGGCCGAGCGGAGCAGACCAGAGAGTCATAGTTTTGGAGCCGAGGTTGCTCGGCCGAGTCATATAGAACTGCTCGGCCGAGTACCCCTGTTTTAGGCATAAATGTTTATAACTTAAAAGTAAGCACTCGGAACAATAAGAAGTCAACCGTAAGCCTATGTAAACCGTGTAAGGAGTGTGTTAGAGTTATAAAAGTGGTAAATGAGTATTAGGTGGTTGTCATTACCCCCCCCCCCCCCGGTGACGTTTTATGATATTTCCTACTTTGATCAAATTGTCCGTTTTTCGTTCAATCTTCCGGAGGCCATAACTTTCTCATCCGAACTCCGTTTTGGACGAGTAAACTATCATTTTAAAGCTCTTCTAGAGTACTTCGAGATGAGGTGGTTTATTTAGGTGAGGTTCAGGTTTAGATTATGTTGAGATTTCATTTAGTGTCTTATGACAATGTGTTTAGAATCGGTCCGTTGTAATCAAGTTGGGAATATCGGTTTGCGTGGTTTCGCCTTGGTTCCTTTGTGAATAAATGGGTTATGGAATTTAGTATGAGTTATTGGAAAATGTGGGAACACTTTCATAATGAGTGGACGTTTGGGATAGTTTTAATGATAGTCATTGTGCTAGTTGGGGAAGTACTCTCTATGAGTAACTCGCGTGTATCATTTTAGGATGCGTTTGATATGGATCCTTGTCCTAGAATCATTTCGTTTTAATGATTTGTATTGTTGGGATTTTATGAGCAATTCCATTTCTGTTATTGAACTCTTTTATGAGGAACTTCTTGCTATCAATGTTGTTAAACTCTTAATGAGTAATCGTTGTATCTTTATGGTGATTTGTGTTGCGGTTCCCTACTTTGGAACCCTAAGTTGTTTAATTAAGCTAGTATTTATTACTTAGCATTTATTTGGAAGCCCAGCTGGCATATTTGTTGCATCGGGCGATGGGAAAGATTATAATGGCAAAGCCAAGTCCATTATAATGTTGACCATTGTTTTGCCCTTACTATACCCCTTTTCCAGATTGGCCTTGGAAGAGATAAGTTAGCTTCCTTTGTGAATGTATCTAGCTACCGAGCATGACTTTGTGGCATGGCTCTTGTCCTTTGTGACACTTTTATTGTTATTGGTTCCGGTACCGGGTTTCTCTTCAGCTTTTATGCTACTACGAAGATGGTTTGTTTGATTGATGGGTTGATTGGTCGCTTCTGACCGGTGACGTCTCTTCAGCTTTCATGCTATTATGAAGATGTGATTGGTTGATTATTGAAGCTGCGCAGCGATCCTTTATTTGGATGTATCGGTTTGGAAACCTTGGCTAATATTATTTGTTATGTGTTTACTTTCCGCTGCTATCTGTTGACTGTTATTTGTTACATGCTAAGTGATATTTATCATGGTTTATTGCTTATTGCATTATAGCATGTCATGTAGTTGCATTAGTAACTTACTGAGATTTTATCTCACCCCGTTTATTTTCATCTTTGTTTTTCCTTAACCCCCCCTAGGAGGAAAAGGATTAGGATTCGCGGATCGAGGAGGACGTCGAGAGGATTGAGATTTTGGGGCAGGTTGTTATGGATCGGTTTACATTATTTAAATGTATAACCTTTTGGGGATAGTTTTACCATTATTGACGTCATTAAGAATTGTATATTTTATTCTTTTGGGTATAAGCTGTAGAGCTTATGTTAGATGTACTTTGTTGATTTAAACTTGGATTTGTAAAACCTTGTGTTATCATCTTTTGGTTCAAAATGGAATTTTTAACTTCTATATTTTAGAGTTTTGGTTTTAAGTCGACGTCCAGCTCGCGTATTCCGGACCCGCGGGTTCGGGGTCGCGACAAGTTAGCACATGCGGCAAAGCTAACTTGTAAGCTACCATCCCAACTCGTTCCAAAATCTCAAATGGTCCAACATATATCGGGCTTAACTTCCCTCGAATACCGAACCTCATAACTCCCTTCGTTGGCAAAAATTTTCAAGAACACATGATCGCCCAGTTGAAATTCCAAATCACGTCTTCGACGATCGGCATACGACTTCTGTCGACTTTGCGCGGTCAACAACCACTTCCGAATTTGTTGCACTTTATCCGCGGTTACTTGAACAAGTTCTGGTCCAGTTAATTTCCTCTCACCAACTTCATCCCAGCAAGTAGGTGATCTACACTTTCTCCCATATAATGCCTCGTACGGTGCCATCCCGATACTAGCATGATAACTATTGTTATACGCAAATTCTACTAGCGTCAGATGTTCGTCCCATGTTCCTTGCCAGTCCAACGACGTAGCTCTCAACATATCTTCTAGAGTCTGAATAGTCCTTTCTGACTATCCATCCGTCTGTGGGTGAAAAGCGGTACTCATTGCTAACTCCGTACCCAATGCTTGTTGTAGACTCTTCCAGAATTTCGATGTAAACCTTGCGTCTCGATCAGACACTATCGAAACAGGTATCCCATGTAATCTCACAATCTCATCAATATATAACTTGGCCAACTTCTCCAACGAATCATTTACCTTAATTGCTAGAAAGTGAGCCGGCTTCGTAAGCCTATCCACAATAACCCAAATTGCATTGTAGCCCTTCAACGTCTTTGGTAACCCTACCACCAAATCCATAGCTATATGTTCCCACTTCCATTCTGGAATAGGTAATGACTGTAATAATCCTGCCGGTCTCTGGTGTTCACTCTTCACTTGTTGACACACTATACACTTTGATACAAACTCGGCTACATCGCCCTTCATATTGTTCCACCAGAACGACTCTCTTATGTTTCTATACATTTTCGTACTTCCAGGATGTACGGAGAATCTCGAACAATGAGCCTCCTTTAAGATCTCCCTCTTGATATCTTCATTATCTGGCACACATATTCTAGATTGGTACCTCAAGATTCCGTCTTCCCCCATACGAAAGTCTTTTGCCTTCCCTTTAACGATACTCTCATGCACTTTCATTAGTTCTTCATCCACTCTTTATGCTTCTTTAATCCTTTCCATAAGCGTTGGCCGAACACTCAATTGAGCCAAATAACCCTTAACTTGCACCTCCATGCTAGAGATCTTAATGTGGTTCCACGCGCTTTCCCCCCTTAGAAATTAACGTTGCTAGTGTCCCACGATTCTTCCTACTCAGTGCATCCGCCACCTTGTTGTCCTTCCCAGAGTGGTACAAAATCGTACAGTCATAATCTTTCAATAACTCCAACCATCTTCTTTGTCTCATATTAAGCTCCTTCTGGGTGAATATATACTTAAGGCTCTTATGATCAGTGTAAATCTGACATGTCACCCCATACAAATAGTGCCTCCATATCTTCAAGGCAAACACCACTGCGGCTAATTCTAGATCATGGGTTGGATAATTCTTCTCATGGTTCTTCAACTGCCTAGATGCGTAGGATATAACCTTATCATTTTGCATTAATACGCAGCCTAGTCCTTTGAGTGAAGCATCACTATATATTATGAATCCATCCGATCCAGACGGTAAAGCAAGAACTGGTGCGGACACCAATCGTCGCTTCAACTCCTCAAAACTCTCTTCACATTCCTCCGACCAAACAAACTTTGCTCCTTTCTGAGTTAACCTCGTTAATGGCACTGACAACTTCGAGAAACCTTCTACGAATCTCCTATAGTAGCCAGCCAACCCTAAGAAAATTCTTATCTCACTTGCCGAAGTTGGCCTCTCCCAATCCACAATAGCTTCTATCTTTGTCGTATCTACGGCAATCCCATCTTTTAACACCACATGCCCTAAGAATGCCACTTTTTCCAACCAAAATTCACATTTCTTGAACTTAGCATATAACTTTTGTTCTCTTAAGATTTGCAGTACTAGCTTCAAATGTTCCTCATGTTCTTCCTTGGTTTTCGAATACACCAAAATGTCATCAATGAATACAATTACGCACTTGTCTAAGAACTCTTGAAATATTCTATTCATAAGCTCCATAAACGCTGCCGGTGCGTTAGTCAACCCAAACGGCATCACTACGAACTCATAATGCCCATACCTCGTTCTAAAGGCCGTCTTAGATATGTCTTCCTTATTTACTCTCAGTTGATGTTAACCAGACCTCAAGTCTATCTTCGAAAAGTAGCACGCTCCACGAAGCTGATCAAACAAATCATCTATTCTAGGCAATGGGTATTGGTTCCTTACCGTCACACGTTTCAGTTCACGATAGTCGATACATAACCTCATCGACCCATCCTTCTTCTTCACAAATAATACCGGTGCACCCCATGGTGATACACTCGGCCTAATCAACCCTTTATCCAACAACTCTTGCAATTGCTCCTTCAATTCCTTCAATTCTGCCGGAGCCATTCTATATGGTGCCCTCGATATTGGTGTAGTCTCTGGTACCAAATCGATGGAAAATTTCACTTCTCGTTCAGGCAATTAAGGTAAATGATTCGTTGGAGAAGTTGGCCAAGTTATATATTGATGAGATTGTGAGATTACATGGGATACCTGTTTCGATAGTGTCTGATTGAGACGCAAGGTTTACATCGAAATTCTGGAAGAGTCTACAACAAGCATTGGGTACGGAGTTAGCAATGAGTACCGCTTTTCACCCACAGACGGATGGACAGTCAGAAAGGACTATTCAGACTCTAGAAGATATGTTGAGAGCTACGTCGTTGGACTGGCAAGGGACATGGGACGAACATCTGACGCTAGTAGAATTTGCGTATAACAATAGTTATCATGCTAGTATCGGGATGGCACCGTACGAGGCATTATATGGGAGAAAGTGTAGATCACCTACTTGCTGGGATGAAGTTGGTGAGAGGAAATTAACTGGACCGGAACTTGTTCAAGTAACCGCGGAAAAAGTGCAACAAATTCGGAAGTGGTTGTTGACCGCGCAAAGTCGACAGAAGTCATAAACCGATCGTCGAAGACGTGATTTGGAATTTCAACTAGGCGATCATGTGTTCTTGAAAATTTTGCCAACGAAGGGAGTTATGAGGTTTGGTATTCGAGGGAAGTTAAGCCCGAGATATGTTGGACCATTTGAGATTTTGGAACGAGTTGGGATGGTAGCTTACAAGTTAGCTTTGCCGCCTGTGCTAGCTGGAGTGCACAATGTGTTTCATGTGTCGATGCTAAGGAAGTACATTTCTAATCCAAGTCACGCAATCGAGTATAAGCAACTAAGAGTTCGTTCCGATTTGAGTTACGACGAAGAACCTATAAAGATTGTGGATCGGAAGGATCAAACTTTGAGGAAAAGAGTGATTCCCTATGTGAAGGTGCAATGGAGCAACCATACGGAAAGGGAAGCTACGTGGGAACTCGAGAGCGAGATGCGAGAGGCATATCCCGCCCTGTTTTCTGATTAAGGTACGTTTAGTTTGGAGGACCAAACTCTTTTAAGGAGGAAAGAATGTAATAACCGGCCTTGGGCCAATTATTTATTTTATTTTGTGAACTCTTTTATTATATGGACTTAATTAATTAAGAGTAAGAGTGGATTTAAAACGTTGGGCCCAAGTTATTCAAAACCCAATTAAGATTATGAGTCCTTTTTATTTTAGGGAATTGAGAACCCTAGTAAGTATATAAACCTCTTTATTCCCCAACCCTAATTACTATAGAAAAAAAAAGGAACGGGAGAGAAAGGGAGGCTGCGGCAGAGAGAGGAGCCGCAAGAGAAAGAGAGAGATTGGGCAAGGAGAAGAAGATCACCTAAGGTAAAACCCTACTCTCTAAACTCCGACCTCTCCGTTTAGTCACCTAGCTAATCTTGAATACGGATTGGAAACCCTAATCACAATGATGAACTAGGGTTATAAGATTGATGTTTAAGGGGGATTTGATTAGGGTTCTTGTTTAGCATGTGTGTGTGTGTCGTGTGTGTGTGAGTGTGTGCGGCAGTGTGTGTGTGTTATGTGTGTGTGTGTTATGCGTGCTGTGTGTGTGTGTGTTATACGTGCTGTGTGTGTGTGTATTATGCGTGTATGTGTGTGTGTATTGTGCGTGTAGTGTGTGTGTGTGTGTTCTAAAGGTGAAAACAGTGTGTGTTGTGTGCTGTGAATAGTAAACTGTGATTAGTGTGTGTGCTGTGAATAGTAAACTGTGATTAGTGTGTGTGCTATGAATAGTAACTGTGAATAGTAGTCTGTGAATAGTAGTTTGTGAATAGTGGTTTGGTGGAGATAATGGAACCCTAAAACTTATTAATTGAGAATAGAAACAATGAAACCCTAGGGGTATTTTGGTAAACTAAAAAGGGTATTTTGGGAATACAAATAAAGGGTAGTACAAACCCTAGAAGAAATATCAACCTTAAAAGGGGTTTAAGAAGATAAACTCATAAGGTTAAAAAAGTAAAAGAAATGTAATTGGGGACGGAAGTAAAAAGTATTACTTGTCCTAAGAATATTTTGTGCATGATTGTAGATTCGTGCACGAGGTTTGCTAAAAGGAATAACGCAAAGCCAAGGTAAGGGATTACGTTCCTTAAGTATTTGAGATTCATCCTTTAATGTAGGATTCTCTTAATTCTTTCAAGTGTAGCTACTAATGGCCGGTAGCATTTGAACTCTGATGTTGATATAACGTCTTTTGAACTATCTTACCCATGATATGTGTTGTTCATAGGGTATCTAAGTAAATCGAAATTGCTTTATGTATTCTTGTACATTGAATACTTTGTGGAACATGACTATATCTAATTGAAACGGGTATAGTTAGCTTAGTCTGATTGAAAAGGGCTTAGCTAGAATTAGTTTGAGTGAAAATGGCTAATTAAGATAGTCTAATTTGATTGAAAAGAATTAGACGTAAACGCTGCTTGATGAAGTGCCTTAATGATCATGATCGAACTTAAGAGGGAGCACCGTGAGGAGGTGTAAGGTCTCTCGACACCCTGAAAAGGTGATGAATGAAACTATGGAATTGACGGACTTGTATTAGGGCCATAATTCTTTGAACGTGTTAACTGTGTTTTGTACATGTATACAGTTTAAGATTATTGATGATTAGCCTTTCCTTGAAATATAATTGTTTGGCTCCGTTCTTTCGGTCATCTCTTCTTAGTACCCGGAGAGATCCCGTATGAACTTACTGAGCATTGTTAGCTCACCCCTTCTTATATTATTTTTTCCCAGGTAAAGACTAAGGATCTAGTTGGATTGCAAGGAAGGGCAGTCCGGGATTATAAAAGAGTTAATTAAGACATTACTTTTATTTTTATGTTGAGCTAGTGGATTGTACTAGCCGTTGGGATTCAAATATCAGTTACGCTTCCGCATTATTTTGAATTGTGGTTAGATCATACTAGCCGTTACCTTTGAACGTTGGATTTGAATTATGATTGATGTTTGGGATTTCTCAGTTTTGTGAATAATTATCATTATTGGAAAGTTTGGGTCGTTACAGTATTCTGTTTTAAAACTCTCTCTTTCTCTCATATATGTATCTAGTTTTTTGATTAATTTCCTGCTGTTTGCACACTTAGGGCTCGTTTGGTCGTGGGAATCTAAGGGCGAGATGGGCATTTTATTCCTAGAATATACATATCTTTGTTTGGTGTGTGTATGATAATGGACAAGAGTTTAGTCATTCGTTTCCTAGAAAGTATCAAATACCCATTATACATGGGTATCCTAATCCCACCACGAGTTGTGGGTTTCACTTATCCATCACCAAGGAATGGATAAGGCAATCCTAGGTACTATTCCCATGCACCAAAAGAGCCCTTCTGCTTAAACTCTTGATGATTGTGATCTAAAGGCTGCAGGATCTGTAGTATGTCAGGGAGTCACGATATGCCTAGCCAGCCTGATGATCGAGGTTCCTGTGACAGCCCCATGCCTGATATGCACCAAGTACCTTTCCCCCTCCCTCCTCACCCTGCTGCTCTTGAAGAGCAACTTGAACTCCAGCATAGAGATATCCAACGGATCCTTGATGATAACAGTTTCATCGTTGATGAGAATGTGATTCTTCATAGGGAATTGACTGCAATAATAGACGAGATCCACAGATTGGGTCGGATGATTCCCAATTTGCATGCTGAGAAAGATGCAAGGGCTATGGATTTATTTGACCGAGGATTGAAGCTAGGGTATGAGCTCCAAGGTTCTGAGCTATTGAGGGCGGAGGTTCTGCAGTTAACATCTGAAACTCAGGAACTGAATTCCTTGATTCAGGAACTATCTGCAAAAGTTGAGACACTCACCAATGATATAACCCGAGTGCAAGCTAAAAATGAGGAATTGGTTGTATTAAAGATTGATATTGATGGGATGCGGAGAGATATCATGGAGATGAGGTTTGTACGAATAAAGTTTTTGTGGCTTTCTTTTATTCTCCCCACCCATTCAAAATCCGAGTTTCTCATTGTTATTAAGCTGCACTGAATATATTTGACTTCTTTCAGGAGAGATTTTGAAATTAAAAAGAAAGCAAATGAGTTGCAGCTGGTAGATAAGGAAGCAATGGAGAAGGACCTTGATTCCATAGCATGGGAAATAGAGAAGCTTCGAGCACAGAAACTTAGTTCAGAGAGGAGACTGCGGGGACTAGGTAAGTTATCTTCCTCCTCTTTGCTTACCTAATAGTGACCGGGGGGAAAAAATAATAACAAACACCTGATGTTAATTTGTATGTTGTAGGTGGTGGGAGATATGGAATGTTAAGTGGATTCCCTGAAATGAGATATCCTGATGGGGGTGCATTCAGTGATGTTTATGGGGAAGGTGCTTGGGCACCCTATGACCACTGTGGGCCCCCAAGGTGGTGATCCTGTTTAGACACTCTGGTCGGGCATTTGCAGCTTGTGGAAGGTGAACGGAGCAGATGTTTTGGAAATTGATGTAGTTTTTGTTAGTAGTTTGCAGGAGAATGATGAGTATTGTATCCCTCCTCGTCCTACGCTTCAATATTTTGCAAATGTGGATGCATCATCATACAATGATTGTTTTGGTCAAATTTTGTAATTCAACTTCAAGGAATGAAAATTGGGTATAATGGAATAGAATTGCAAAGTATTTCAAGATGAATCAAACACGGTATTTAACGAGGAAAGCCCTTGAACAACTTGTTCGCCATCATAAAACTTCAAAGATGGAATTTTATTAATTCTGATGAAGAACAATGGGAAGAATAGTAATGCTCGTAGCTAAAAACTGGTAGTGCGTGTGTGCGTTACAATGAATAAGTGAACTATTTATACTAAGAAGAGATTAGCTAGTAAGTCTTCAATCTCGGATAGTTTGTTAGGCCATATCCTCTTTGCCGTTGATAAGAGTCTTTGCTTGACTTGGTCTTTGAGTCTAAATTGGTCACGTGTAATGGAGATCGTGTCCCACTTCTTTTATTTGTGTTCCTGAAAAATAGGATAAGAGACATGATTCAAATAAAACGTGTTAGTTTATAAATATACCTGTAAGTTTGTATGTGACAACTTGAAGGTTCAGGATGTTGCGCCAAGTTGTGACTTTCAGGATGGAAGAGCAGTTTAAAATTTCACCCCAAACAATTGCCCCTTATTTTTGAATTTCAAAAAAGATTTTTTGGAGTCGAAAATCTTTTAGTCTTGGACACGCAGCAGAGGTTTTATTTGGGCGGTTGGATTTGACGGTTTTGAGGAGGTTTATAGGCATTTGAGTTTAAATAGGGGTCTAGAACCTATAACCGTCTAGTCCATCTTAAATACCCACTAAGACTGATTGATTTCTTTTCTTCTGCAGAGAGAAAAATAGAGGTTGCTTCAAGAAATTTCTAGTGAGTTCCAACTTCCTTTCTTCTTTCTTTTCTTGGTTTGAAATTCCTATGGCGGTCGAGTTGCCTGAGGGTTTTAGGTGCTTGGGTTTGATAGATCACCATGATTCTGAGAGATGTGTGTTAGAACCATCGCAAATTGAAGCCCTAAAATCAAAGTCTCCCCAAAATACAGTTTTCATGAACCCGAACCCTAATTTGGCCGCCGACTGCGTATCTCTTGAATGGCTTGCTTTCCTAGAATATCCTTTTGATATAGGCTTGACCTTTCCTTTTTCGCCTTCGATCACCCGTTTCTTCGAAGTTACTGGTTTAGCGTTTACCCAACTTATGCCAGTAGGATGGAGAAACCTAGTTACATTGGATAGGTTGAGCATGGAATTGAATTTGAGGGTAGGTTTGGAGGAACTTGCTTTCTGTTATGTCCTTAGATCTCATGGTCCTCACATATATGGGTTTAGGGGGGAAAAAATAGGGCATATAGTTTGGTGACTGAGTCCACTGATCAGTATAGAGACTAGAAAAGGAATTTTTTTTAAGGAGGGATAGCTTGGAGGGAGTGGAGAATTTTTTTCTCAACTTGGAAGCAGGATGGTAGGGATTATAACTCTTGTTCTTTAACTTTGTTGGCTAATCATGTTGATTCATTCTTTATGTGTTTCTGGTTCGCAGTTGGCAAACTTGACGACTTGTTTCCCAAGTTAAATGACACTTTGGTGATTGTTGAAGCTGTTTGCTCGCAACCATCCAACAAGAGGAAGTTCGTGCGCCCTGGTGCTGTTGCTGGTGCAGAGAGTGATAGGGAAGGAACTGGTCAAAACATGTCTTCTGGTAATCCTTTTACCTGCAATTTGTTATTTTGAGAAAACGGTTTATTATTTAAAGTTTTTGAAAAAAAACCCCTTTGTACCAGCTACTCAGTCTGACAACCCCTATGGCGCGAGCAACTTGCTGGCTAGGTTCAAAAAGCCTAAGGTGGAAGTTCCTATGCAATATGTCCCTAAAGCTGAAGGTTCGACTAAACCCAAGTTAGTGATTGGAGATGTTGTTCTGTTCAAGAGGAAGAAAAGAGAGATTGTAGATGTAGAGGATTCTGAGCCTGTGGTGGAGAAACTACTTGAGAAGGTAATGTCTTTGTCTATAAAGTTTGATATTTCTTCATAATGATTTAGAATGCTTATCCTGTTCCTTGTTACTCTTTAGATTCAAGATGCCTCAAGTATGCTGGCCAAGGAAGTTGAACTGTGGAAGGTGAAGGCCAAGGAAGCCATGGCGGAGAAGGAGAAGGCTATGATCAACTTGAAAGAAAAGGATGCTGAGATCAAGAGGAAGAATGTAGAAATCATGGGGTTGACGGTTAAGCTAGCAGGTTCCAATAAGAAGTTGAGGGATGAGTTGCAGAAGCAAGAAGATCGCTTTGTGAGGGAGGCTGGGCGCTCTGTTTTTGAGGCAAGGATTCAAATGGTTGAGGAATATTTAGCAGGGAAGGCAGGTGACTAGAACCTGGAGGATGAAAAAGCTTCTCTAAGGGGAATTACTAGCGCTCTTCCAGAAGTTGGTGAAGTAAGCTCCAAGCCTCAAGATGTGGAACCAATGGAACATGTTGATGATAATCAAGGTACCAAGGTTGATGAAGGACTAGAAGGCTGAGGTAAGTTTCTCCTGTTTCTGTAAGATGTTGGTTAACGAAAACAATTTCTTTTTATGTTTTTAGTATTTTCAACGAGTGGGATGTTCTCGGAAACAATTAGATAACCTTAGGATGTAATTTAGTTTTTTTGACAAGTTTCAAGTTGCACTTTGGTCCACTCATGTCTTGTGATAGCATGGGTTGGATCTTTTGGATGTCCATGTTAGAATAGTTCAGTATGTTTGAACTTTTGGTATTTTGGTTGTAGAAACTGATGGATTTCCGAAGGTAACCTTATGATGTTATGTCATAAAAGTGTTATGTAAATGGAGTAGAAATAGATTAAAAAAGCAACTAGCAGAAGTTGTTTCACATGTATAACTTGAAAGGTAGTACGAAAGATGTAATAAGATCATGCTATCAGAATGAATGTAACGATGTTTTAATCTTTAAGCTTTTGTCTTTGGTAACATGTTAATGTTACAACCAGTTGTAAATAACTTGAGTTCACAAATTGACTAAGCCCAAGATGGTAATCAATATGTATAAAATACACTGGCCAACTTACAACTTGGTCAAATATGAAAAACGTGCGCATGGGCGAAGGTGTATGAACCTTAAACTTAAGAAAGATGCATAATCTCTAAACCTTTGAAAGGTGAAAACCTTTAAAACCTGAGTGTTTAACATTTGGAAAAAGATGTACAAACTTTAAATATTAGAACGCTTACTTGTGCATTGACCAAGTTGAACTTTTATCCTGTAATTTGTCAGCAAGTTAATTCCTTTTCCTTTGAACAGCTGGATTGGTAACTCAGCAAATCGTTTGAACATGTTGATCATGTTGATCTAAGTTGGAATTTTAGATTGCCTTACAAAACAAACACATGTTAGGGGTGGGTGTTAGCTTGGCTAACACCCCTTCGATGCTTAAGTAAGTAGGTGTTCAATAAAGATAATTAAATTGAAATAACAAAAATTGAAATAAAGATAATTAAATTATACCTGGTTTTTGGAATTGAATGGACAAGCTACAACTTACATATAGTATGCTTTAAGATGGATTGCATTCTAACTTCTTGGTATCCTAATGCCATCCAAGGTGGAGAGCCAATATGCGCCCTTAGCATCTTCTGCGTCAACTAGGTAGGGTCCTTCTCACTTGGCTGCAAGTTTGTCTGCATTCAGTTCCCTTGTATTTTGAAATACTTTTCTGAGGACCATGTCTCCAACTTGAAACCTTCTGATCCGGACGTTCTTGTTGTAAGACTTAGCAATCCTCTGTTGGTAAGCCGCCATCCTGATTTTAGCCAAGTCTCTTAGTTCATCAATGATGTCAAGATCTTCTGCAAGTAGAATCTGGTTGTCCTCTGGAGTTATTAAGCCATATCTTGCTGTTGGGATGGAGAATTCTACTGGTATCACAACTTCAGTTCCAAACACCAAGGAAAAAGGGGTTTGCCAAGTTGCAGTATTAGGAGTAGTCCTGTCTGCCCATAATACTAGAGGCAATTCTTCAGCCCTGTAAGGATCCCCCCCTCGGGGCGAAACGAGTTCGTTCGAGGAAGAAAAACCAAACACGTGTAACTTAACAAACTTAACGGAGTCGTCACATTTGTTAACTTTTAACCCAACAAATGAAAATGGTTAGAGATTTATGAGTTCGGAGGTCAGGTTACGACTTGGGAAGAGTTTTACGTCACCCAAGCCGCCTCGGACAAAGCCGAGTCTCCCTTGTGTTTGTTAGTGAAATGTGAATGTGTGTTTAACGAAGAAAAAACTGCGAAGTTAACTGGTTATCGATTTTAACAGAACAAAAGGGGTTCATTTGAAAGATCTTGACAAAACAAGGTAGAAAAGAAAAATCATCCCTCTGACCCAACTCAGCCGAACGGCTATGCAAGGTCTTCCCGGGGATTTTACAGTTTGTCCAGAAAATGTCCAGTTTCAGGCAGAAACAGAGCATTCTGCTGAAACTGGACTGAACTGTTTATTTTCAGTTTGCATTTTAACAAACAAGCTTTGATTGACATCATTCCTATGCTCATTAATCACTAAATGGACCCCAAAATACATGGACTTGGGTGTGATTGAGGCAATCATTGGAGAAAAATTAGAAAAGGTTATGAAAGTGGCCTTTGAGCCAAGATGGCCATTTTGATGAGTAAAGATGCAAACTTTACCATCAAAATGGGATCTTCATCAAGATTAAACCTTTAGGGACAACAAAATGACATAAAAATTGAATCTTTATGACCCAAATATGAGATTTTGGGCTAAATCAAGGTTGGGATGATAAAGATTGGAACTTTATCACCCAACATGATCATCATGGCCAAATATGAACAATATTAACATAAAGATGCATGCTTTCACCATAAAAATGGATCATCAAGCTATTTAAAGATAAGAAATTAACAAATCATGATCTTCTTTAGGTTTTAACCCCTTTTCACATACTTGGATGTGAGGGCACCTTGAATCATTTCATTATTTGGTTCCAAGGTATATATAACAAGAACATAAGGTGCTTGAAAGGACAAGACTTGCAATATAAAGGTGCTTGAAAAGGGCAAGGCTTTAAATGCAAGTAAATAAATAACATGAACAAGAACAAAAGAGTTTGAGATGGAGAGAAGATGGGGAAAATGAGGCTTCACCTATGGTGGTTATGGCCTATCTTCCTCTCTTTTCACTCAAGTATTTGGTGGTCTTTCTCTCAGACTGTATTTCTGCAGAGTTTCACCTATAAACTATGTTTCTCCCCCCCCCCCTGAAATGATCAGCAAGGGTCTCAATTTATAGGGACTGAAGGTGCCTAAACCAGCCGTACGGCTAGGCCCTTCCCGCGTCCAAACCATCCGTATGGCTCAGCATGGCGAGCTTCTGGATTTTTCCAATTTTAATTCCAGAGTAGTCCTGGAATTTTCAGTTTATCCTAGTGAGGTCCCAGTCTATCAGTTTATCCCTGAATGGTGCTAAGAATTCCTCTAAGTTGGTCGATTTCAGATTGGGGTACTTACAGAGCCCCTCGGCAACGTTGCTTTGGAAAAGCGGGGTTGTCGATAAAAATAAGCATCCCAATCTGATTGGAGGACGGCTTAACCGATTTGGTTTTATGGCTGGACCTAGTGGTATAGGATTCCTACGTATCCCGTTTGCGGGGAATCAAGCCTAACGTAGTTCAAAAAATGAGAGAAGTTTTAAGGCTACCCAAACCTAAGGGGTAGGTGGATATCAATCATCCTTTCCTAGGGGGACGAGCATGACTCTCGGCGAGTTCAGAGGCGGGACATGGTCAACTTGGCTCTATGGAGAGGGTTGACTTACAAGGGAAATGGTCAACTTGGCACTATGGAGAGGGTTGACTTACACGGGACATGGTCAACTTGGCTCTACGGGACATGATCAACTTGGCTCTATGGAGAGGGTTGACTTACATGAGACATGGTCAACTTGGCTATATGGAGAGGGTTGACTTACACGGGACATGGTCAACTTGGCTCCATGAAGAGGGTTGACTTACGAGGAACGTGGTCAACTTGGCTCTATGGAGAGGGTTGACTTACGCGGGACATGGTCAACTTGGATCTATGGAGAGGGTTGACTTACACGGGATGGGTCTTACGTCCCACTAAGGACGGCCGGGGACGAATGCCTCAACCTATAATGACTATTCTGAGTCAAGATTTGACTTGGGTCAACTCCACCTTTGGGGAGTTTGACGGGAAAACTTTTCTTACGTCCCACTAAGGACGGCCGGGGACAAATGCCCCAACCTATAATGACTATTCTGAGTCAAGGTTTGACTTGGGACAACTCCACCTTTGGGGAGTTTGACGGGAAAACTGGTCTTACGTCCCACTAAGGACGGCCGGGGCAAAGGCTTCAACCTAAAATGACCACTTTGGGTCAAGGTTCTACCGGGCAACATTTTTCATTTTACTGGGATTATGTCGAGGACGGCCTAATTGTATGCTCATACTAGGCAAAAACGGGCTTACAAACTACCGGGAGATGTGATTTTCTCACCGGGCTTAAGTGTGTTCTCACACCAAGCAATTCCACAAGCTTCACTGGACTTACGTCAAAGACTGCCGGAGGACGTGAGATTTTCTTACTGGACTCAAGTGTATTCTCACACTACGTAATTTTCACAAATTTTACTGGGCTTACGTCAAAGACTGCCGTAGGATGTGAAATTTTCTTACTGGACTCAAGTGTATTCTCACATTACGTAATTTTCACAAATTTTACTGGGCTTACGTCAAAGACTGCCGGAGGACGTGATTTTCTCACGAGGGAACCTAATTATTTTCTAAGACAAGAATCATGTTTGCATGAGCCAAAGGAGGGCAAATATATGGGGTATTTATGATATGGTTGGAATGAGGCTTTGAATGAGGGGGTCATAAAGCCAATCTACCAACAAGAAATCATCAATTCTGTCAGGGCCAAAGTAGCCGTACGGCTAAGGCAGTAGGTACCTTTTTTGCATTGAATTTTATTCTGGGCCTGGTCATCTCCTTAAGTGCCTTAGCCTGATGTCCAGAAGCAATTCATTTCCTTCGTCATTCGAGGTTTTTCTTTCCATGGAGTCTTTTCTCATGGAGAAACCACCAAAATTCTCCAAGATTGATCAAGAATGCTTCGAAGGCAATCTTAGGCTTTGGATGAGGCATCATATGAGGGAGAACAAGGATATTTTTCAAGCCAATTTTGGGCTTAGATCCCTTTGGTCTCTCAAGGAATTCATCCCGGATCTTGAGCTTTTGAGGGCCGCTGCGTCTTTCTGGGATATCAGAAGACATGTGTATTGCTTTTCTTTCAACGAAATCACTCCGACTTACGAGGATTTCAAGGCTCTGGTGGGGGCGTGGACACGGAAGTCATTGCTCTCCCTTCGATTGATGACACGATGTGTGTTGAAAGGTTGATCACTCTTCTTGGTATTCCTTTAGAAGAAGCCCAATGCATGGTCCTTAATCATACTTTTATTGACATCTCGGACCTTCCCGAGAGGTTCATGGATCGGACCGATGAGTTTTCTTGGAATGCCTTTAGGTTGTGTATCCTTGCCTTTTTCTACATGGTTAGTTCTAAAGGCACTTGTCATAGGGTTCTGTTGAGTATTGTTAAGGAATGCCTCATGGGGAAAGACATTGTCCCTTTGATCTTAGGTGAAACCCTTCATGGTATAGACCGTTTGGCTTTAGGTGATAGTTTCACGCGCGGTGGAAGCCCCGATCTTCTCACCATATGGTTAAGGGAGAGGTTGATGGCCATGCCTGAGGATCCTCTTTCTCACAAACCGTGGTCCTACTCTTTGAGAGGCATTCTTTTGGATTTTGCTCAGGGTGATTGGGAGGCGCACATGGTTCGTCTCCGGACTTCACAGATCCGTTGGCGGGTCCCGCATTGGCGTATTAGCTCCATGAGAGAGTATCAGGATGATTCCCCTATTGTTCAGGTGCCGGGACTCTTGGGATCATCCTTCTACACCGCTTCGTTGGTTCGCAGGCAGTTTAGATTGTTGCAAACTCCTTTGTTGGAGTGGTCGGGTGTCAATCCGGAGCATTTGAGACCTCCGTCACTATCTATGTGGGATCCTTCCACCATCTTATTCCTTACCCGGTCGTGGGCGTGTTCCCTCTTTCCGGCTTGGGTACTTCTCAGGAGTATGGCTATCACGATTTTAACCACAGTTTACTTAGATTGGTACGAACAGACCATGGGGAAGACTCAAAGGCTCATAGAGGAAAGGCGTGAGGCCATTCTTGGAGGTGATTGTGACGCTAGTAGGGTTTTGAGGGAGGCCGAGGCTGTGGCGAGCGACCACAACCGGACTGGGGATGTCGTTGAAGACTACCAAATCATGGCTGAAAGGAGGATGGCTGTGGTGCCTAAGCTTGAGGCACAAATGGAAGATCTTTGGGCTAAAGCGGCAGTTGGCATGGCTTTGAGGGCAACTGGGCTTGTTGGGGAGATCGGGAGGGCAACCGAGCTTGGAAGAAAAGAGATTGAGATTTTTTATGTGAAGAAGAAGAAGAAAACTCGGAGGAGACATAAGAAGAAGCGGAAAGACGAGGAGTAATGATGATTCCTACTGTCCTAAGTATACACCCATTGCCATTGCAGACACATTAGTTTGGTTAAGTGTTTTATTTATATTTTTAGTATGTCATTGAGTCGAGAGTAGACCGTGCTTGAAATCATCAAAGAAGTGTTTTAACCGTGGTGACAGTAGTTACTTATTATGAAGTTTCCTTTAAGAACCCAATTTGAATTTTATTTATTTTTGAGACCGGACCAATGATTGGCTGCCTACGTTCCCCTTTTACAAATAGGATTTTTAAGGGGCTCAGGTCATCATAGTTCATTTTTCATGACTCATGGTGCGACCCTGTTTTTTCCCTAGACCGCCCAAACGGGTTTTCAATCTAGGTGGGTATATTCTTTTAGCACTCATTTTTCATTGACGGAGCATATCACCGTTGAACGGGTGCATGAAGGGGTTGCCGTCCAAATCTGCGAGTCTCATGGCTCCTCCTGAGAATATTTCTTGTACCACAAAGGGGCCGATCCATACGGGTTCCCATTTTCCGTCGGGATTAGACCATCCCGAGGGTTTTTCCTTGAGAACTAGGTCTCCGACCCGAATTTATCGGGGCTTAACTTTCTTGTCAAAGGCTCATGCCATTCTCCCTTGGTAGGCACGGATGTGTTCCATGGCTTTCAAACGGCGTTCATCTAGCAAGGCCAGTTCATCATGCCAACTTCGGAGCCAATCTACCTCATGGATTTTATTTTCCAATAGAATCCTTAGAGACGGAACTTCCAATTCAGCTGGGAGCATGGCCTCCATCCCGTATATTAGAGCGAAAGGGGTTTCTCCGGTAGCCGTTCTGACTGACGTTCGGTAACCCCATAACGCTAAATGTAGCTTTTCGGGCCAATCCCTACCCCGCGTTGCCATCCTTTTGATGATTCTCTCAAGTGTTTTGTTAGCGGCTTCTACCACACCATTGGTTTGAGGCCTATAAGGGGAGGACTTGTGGTGGGTGATTCGAAATTCTCCTAACAGTCGATCACATTCGCCCTCAAAGTGCGAGCCATTATCAGTGATGACCTCATTTGGGACTCCATAACGGCACATGATGTTTTCTTTCATAAATTCCGTGACCTTCTTTGAGGTCAAGACCTTGTAGGATTTGGCTTCGACCCATTTCGTGAAATAGTCCACGGCTTCCAAGACGAATTCATGACCATTGCTCCCGAGTGGGTAAATCTTTCCAATGATGTCAATGCCCCAAGTTGAGAAAGGCCATGGGGTTGTCATGCAGTACAAATGATGAGGCGGCAGGTGATTATGATTGGAGAACCGTTGGCACTTATCACACTTCTTCACGAATTGTATGCAGTCGGTCTCCATCGAGATCCAAAAATACCCCATTCGTAGGATGACTTGCATTAAGGCCCGAGCATTCATGTGGGGGCCACACACTCCACTATGGATCTCTTTCATGAGTTCCTGTGCTTCCTTTGCACTTATGCACCTTAGGAGAAGGCCTTGATGGCGTTTTTTGTACAAGGTGTCTCCCAAGATCACATAGTGAGATGCTAACCTTTTGAGGGCTGTCATGCCCTTGGCCTTAATCCCATCCTTGTATTCTCCTTCCTCATCTGTGAAGGAGGCTTCTCTTTCTTTGAGGAATCGGTAGATTTGATTGTACCACGGCTCTTCTTCCTCCTTCGTGACCCTACCTATCTCACAACAGTAGGCCGGATTTTCTTTTCTACCCACTCTGAAGGGTTTTATTGGTTTTCCCTCGGGGATTTCCACTAAGGAAGCAAAGCATCCGCGAAGAGATTCCGGTCCCTTGGTAGGTAATGAAAGCTGACCTCTTTGAATTGGGCCATGAGTTCCTCTATGTGGGCATGGTATTTTTGCAGCCCCGGGTCCAACGTCTTCCATTTGTTAGACACTTGGTTGATGATCAAAGCTGAATCCCCGTAGACCTCCAATTCTTTCACATTCCTTTCAAGGGCGGCCTCTAAGCCGGCTGTGCATGCCTCATATTCGGCGGCATTGTTGGTCACCTCAAAGTTTAACTTAATGGCAATAGGGGTGTGTTCATCCCTTGGGTCAACTAGGAGCATTCCAATGCCATTTCCTCTTTTGTTTGCCGCCCCATTGTGAATACGTGAGATGAAAATCGAAAGTCGCCACGTTGTTTTATTTATTGTTAAAACATTGAGAAAACCATTTGTGAGAATAATAGGGTTGGGGGGGTCAAATTACAATAGAAGAAGAATATTCATGTTATCACTCCTATTGCCCGACGAATCGGTCTTTCTATCATGATCAATGTGTGTGTGTGTGTTAGTGTTTGAGATCGGATCCGAAGATTGCCTACATTCTCTCATCATGAGAAGCTCAGGTCGGTGTAGTTCATTGATGAATTAGAATAGGGAGAGATGAAGCGGGATCATGCATATAGAGGGGGAAGATTAGGGTTAGAAGTAGTTCCTAGATCATATTAGGGTTTGATGAAACCCTAGGATCATCATTGGCTATGGCATGTGCACATAAATAGGGATTACAATCCTAGATCTAGCATATCATGTATGTATAAGACATAGATCTAGCATTATAACAAGAACATCATGAATACATATGAATGAACACATAAACATGAAGATCTCTACCCTAAATATAGCATATATTATGAATCTAGACTAAGAACATGAAGAACATATGAATATGGATGCATAAACATAATGAAAACATGCATAATATAGATCTAGCCTAAGAACATAACAAGAACATAATAAGAAAAGTAAGAAGACTTACCTTGATCGGCAAGAACTATGATCAAAGCTCTTTGAAGATTCGAAGAGGCTTCGAGGGTGCCGAAAAGGCTTAAACTAAGAGTTTCCTCGTCAGTTTTGACTGTGGAACTCGTAGAATGAATTGTGTCCCTGTTTTGAGGAGGGGAGGACCCGTATTTATATATTTCTGGAGACGGAAAGACTAGCCGCCCGGCCATTGCGAGAACTTGGCGTGCAAGGCAAGTTTTTAGGTCAGGAAACGCGCGTAGGGCTAAAAACGGCCCACGTGGCCCATTTGGAAGAAGTTGCCGCGCGGCTAAATCAAGGACTTAATATGTTTTAGCATTTTATTCTTGTTCGTCTCGTTCTCGCGTTCGATTTGATATGCGGTGCGTTCCATGATTCATCCGGAGTCAAAAGTTATGACGATTTTCGTATCTGCGCTCACATGACTGAAATCTGGCGTAATTTTCAGGTCGGGTACTAACAGTAGCCCCTCGGCGACGCTTCTTGCAACGTATGGAGGGTCGTCGATTAAGAAAGGAACCGTTCTGAAACATGAGTTCCAAATCGTGGGGAGGAAAGTAAGAAGGTGACCAGGTTGGTCAAACGGCTGGACCTATGTTAGGCTACCTACGTATCCAAAGGGAATCAAGACAATCGTAGTTCGAGACCTGTGGGGAAAGAAATAAACGAGACGCCGTCCTTCACTGGGGATAATCAAGCATTCGTCAGACAATAAAGTCGCGTGGACCCTACTGGGGAGGAAAGCAAAAAAAGAAATGAGACATTGTCTTTCCGCTTGAGATCGAAAACATTCGTGAAGCAATAAAGTCGTTGCAAATGGACTCTGTTGGGGAAAGGAGGGAAGGCCATACGCACGGTTCGACAATAAGTTTTAAGAATTGAGAAAAGAATTAGTGATGAATTCTAACATCCTATAGAGCGCGCGTAATCGATTTATAGACTGATCTGGAATATTAGGGCTTATGGAGGTTCCGACCTTTAATTTATAATCTTTAGGGTTTAAGGAGGTTCCGGCCTTTAATTATAGATTGATTTGGTAATTTTTATAGAGGTCTTCCGGACCTAATTTTTTAGAAGCTTTAGAAATTTTATAAAAGATTTCCGAACCCTATTTTAGATTGATTTAGAAATTTTGTAGAGGATTTCCGAACCCAATTTTAGATTGATTTAGAAATTTTATATAGGATTTCCAAACCCAATTTTAGATTGATTTAGAAATTTTATAGAGGATTTCCGAACCCTATTGGTAATTTTTATAGAGGTCTTCCGGACCCAATTAGGGTTTACGGAGGTTCCGACCTTCAATTTATAATCTTTGGGGTTTAAGGAGGTTCCGACCTTTAATTATAGATTGATTTTAAGGATTAGGGTTTACGGAGGTTTCGACCTTCAATTTATAATCTTTAGGGTTTAAGGAGGTTCCGACCTTTAATTATAGATTGATTTTAAGAATTAGGGTTTACGGAGGTTCCGACCTTCAATTTATAATCTTTAGGGTTTAAGGAGGTTCCGACCTTTAATTATAGATTGATTTTAATGATTTGGGTTTACAGAGGTTCAGACCTTCAATTTATAATCTTTAGGGTTTAAGGAGGTTCTGACCTTTAATTATAGATTGATTTTAAGAATTAGGGTTTACGGAAGTTCCGACCTTCAATTTATAATCTTTAGGGTTTAAGGAGGTTCCGACCTTTAATTATAGATTGATTTTAAGAATTAGGGTTTACGGAGGTTCCGACCTTCAATTTATAATCTTTAGGGTTTAAGGAGGTTTCCGACCTTTAATTATAGATTGATTTTAAGAATTAGGGTTTACGGAGGTTCGGACCTTCAATTTATAATCTTTAGGGTTTAAGGAGGTTTCCGACCTTTAATTATAGATTGGTTTGGAAGTTTAGAGGCCTTCTGGGCCTATTTGGAATTTGTTGGTGTAAGATACCTTTTGTTTAGGTTTTAAGCTTTGTGGAGTTTGAGTATAAATTACCTATAGTTTAGGTTTGAGCTTAGAGATGTTTTGGATGTGAATTTCCCAATGTTTGGGGCTTAAATGTGTTAATCTTGATTTGATCGTAAATTACCCAAAGTTTGGGGTTAAAATGATTAGTATTGAACGTAGAGATTTACTCGCGATTTACCCATGGTTTGGGGCTCGATTGAATTTTACTTTGGTCGTAAAGATTTTGATTATAAGTTACCCAAGATTTGGGGTTTTAAGTGAATTTTAGTTGTATCTTACCCATAGTTTGGGGTTTAAATGAATCTTATGTAGATTGCAAAGATTTTAATTTGTAGATTACCCAAATTCGGGGTTTATTTGCATTTTACTTTAATTGTAAAGATCTTGATTGTGAATGACCCAAGTTCGGGGGTTTAAGTTAATTATTGTTGATTTGTAAGAGTTGTAATTGTAAGTTACCCAAGTTCGGGGTTTTAAATATTAACCGTAGAGGGTTTTAATTGTGAATTGCTCTTAGTGTAGGATTTGATTGTGAGTTATTTTGGAGCGAGGGACTTGATTGGAATTTACCTTGCATGAAGGGTTTGATTGTTGATTACTTCGAACGAGAAGGTTTAATTACTTCGAACGAGAAGGTTTGATTGCTAATTACTTCTAACGAGAAGGTTTGATTGTTAATTACTTCTAATGAGAAGGTTTAATTGTTAATTAGTTCGAATGAGAAGGTTTGATTGTAATTTACCCAAAGCTACGGGGTTTGGATTTGGATGATGTTAAGTTGAGGTGCTTTGTTTGCAAATTACCCAAGATATGGGGTTAGAGTGACTTAGTTGTAAGTTGTTTTAAGTAAGTGAGTTGACTGTAATTTACCTTGAATGAATGGTCTGATTGTAAATTACTTCGAATGAGAAGGTTTGATTGTGAGTTACCAAAAATTTTGGGTTTAGCTTGAAGTTGTAGTGCTTTATTGCAAATTACCCAAGATAGGAGGATTTATTTGTATTTTACCCGAGGTTTGGGGTTTCAATTGTAAATTACCCAAGGTATGGGGTTTTGTTAATTAATTTGTTGATCATAAGGGATTTAGTTGTGGATTACCCAAGGTTTGGGGTTTAAGTGAATTTTCTTTGATTGTAAAGGTTTCGATTATAAGTTACCCAGGATATGGGGTTTTGGCTGTAAATTACTTCGAATGAGAAGGTTTGATTGTTAATTACTTCGTACGAAGGTTTGGTTGTTAGTTATTTCGAACGAGAAGGTTTGATTGAATTAATTTTGTACTTAGGGTTTAATGACCTTAAATTGGGGTTTTCATGAAGCTTGTAGATTTCGACCCAAGTTGATTGATGTATTGATTTTAGTGATTTTGTTAAAAACGCAATTTTTGTGTTAAGTAATCTTTGACCGATCTTTGACTTGGTTGACTTTGTTAAAAGTGCTTTTTGTGCTTGTTTGACTTTTGTTAGAGTGTAATGTACATTAGTGTTTCGAAGAGAAAGCTTATTTTGGATGAAGTCATATTTTTGCCCGTTAATTATTGAAATGTTTTGGACTTGTTTGGAGTTGACTTGTCTTGGATTTGTTTTGAGTTGACTTGTCTTGTCCTAGGTAGACTAGGGTTTTGATTGTGAGATATTTATAGTATTCGTTGGGAATTTTTGGGGATTCTCCTAATGCAAAAGTCCATATATGAGCATGCATCATAAAGTAAATTGCTAGATTGATTGCATACATTTACTGTGTATACCTGTCTGTGTTGGCAGGTTGTATTGCCTCCTTTGAAGTCGAGGGGCTCGTGTAGCGTTTTGCATAGCTTGTGGGAGAAGACTCAAAAGACTGTTCATAGCTTGACCAGGTTTGACTGCACCGACATCAGGAGTGGTGCGCTTGGGGGCAGTATGAGGGGATGTTGGTGGCTCTTGAAACCGGAGGCAGTGATGTAGAGATAGCTTTCCGTCCGTTTATTTGGTATGGATTGTCGTAGACCACTAATGTCGATGCTACGGCGATGATTCCTTTGTTGGGATGCCCAGTGGACTTGGATGTAGTGAGCAGACTTGCTTGTGGAGCAACGGGTTTGACAAAGTTGTACCGTTCTTTAGATCAGAGTTGTCGGTCTCAGTTGGAGTCATTGGACTGCTTACACTTTGATTTGGAGGTATGAACCGTTCTTTTTCTGTTTCCGGTTTCAGTCTCTTCTTGTTGATGACTTACCCATGTAGTGTTGGGCCTATGAGATTCTTGTTATGGGTCGGTTTGGGACGACCAATGCTTGATTGTCATACCTTGTTGATGGGCGCCAAGTTGCAGGAGTATAGGGAAACGAGACTTCTTGGAACTATACTTAGGCTTAGTTTGAAGACTCTTCTGGGGGGGACCCTGTCCGAGAGACATGACGTTCCATCCGTGGGCAGAGCTAGACTTTGAGTTGCTTGCTGCAGCGGTTATTGAGGCGACGGGCCAGAGGAGGCTGTTGATTGGCTACAGCGGAGATTTCCTTTATTTAGGTGATAAGGCACGAGCTTAGGATGGAGTAGGTAGTGTCTACTTAGTTTTCGGTGGATCCTCCGTGGTCTATGACTATTTCAACGTCTTTGTCTGACCGGGTTAGGTTGACCAAGGGCCTTGATGCTAGACAGTTTGTGGTAGAGGGAGTCTCGTATGATGACTTCGTTCGGACACACATTGAGGGTCCACGCGTTGTGGTAGAGGAGAAACTGCGGGTGATTACTCGGAGGCATCACAGGAGATTGGCGAAGGTCATTCAGAAGTTGGCAGAGTGTGATGTTTCTAGTCACGGTGATGATGGTGCTTCGACCGGTAGGTATCCTCCTATGCAGAAGCGGACTCGGGGTGACGCTAGTGAATCAGCCTCTTAGTTTCTGCATTTTGTTAGTTGTAGAACAGACAGTAGAATATATATACATGGATGTATAAAGATTTACATTATGATATGTACAGTAGCATGCAGCATGCAGCATGTAGAGTAGCAAGTACCATGTAAATAGCATGTAAACAAATAGCATGTAAACAACATGGAGACAATCTAGGAGCGCATTGCACAGGCTAAAGGGTACCCTAGTTGGGTTAACAAACTATTTGACTTCTATTGGTACGAGTTACCTAAAGGAGATTTAGGGATTTTGACCTATGGAGACGGGATGCAGGTCTCGAGGGTATCCTAAGTTGTAGGGTAGATGGTGCAGGATCGAGTCAGTTAGAACGTCACGGAGACGAGACAAAAAGACAATTTATAAATTAGTGGAGACCGAGTGTGCGGATTTATAAACAACGTGTCATGATAGAAAACACTTTTGAAAATGTAACGACTTTATAAAAATGCCTTATAATTAATTACAGTCTAATTACTTCAAGTACTTGTCCTTCGTTAGGATTTGTTGATTAGGGTAATCCTTCGGGTGAGTAAGATTTTATCGGGTTGCCGGTGATTTCTGAGTAGCCAGGCAGTTGTCCTAACTTTGTTTGAAAATCCCCAGTTTGAATGGGGGGGCTCTTGAGAGAGGTGAGCCATGTCGAGCACCGGTGAAGAGAGATAACATTCTGTGGGGAGTAGCCTTGTTGGAGAGTGATCCTGTTGGAGCATCGGTAGTTGATCCAGTTCTGTTAGGGTAGCCCCAGCTTGGTGAGGGTATTAGAAAGAGGTCATCCATGTTGAGCTTCGATGGAGAGAGATGACCTTCTGCGGGGAATGATCTTGTTGGAGTATTAGTACTTGGACAAATTCCATTGAGATAGCCCCAGCTTAGTGAGGGCATAAGGTGGGGGAATCCTACCTTCTTTTAGATGCACCCTGTTTTTTCTCTAGACCGCCCTTGCGGGTTTTCAATCTAGGTGGGTATATTCTTTTAGCGTCGTTTTTTTTATTATTATTATTTCAGTCGACTCGAAATAAAGTAAAAAAGACAGAAATGTACGGACGACTTGCAGGAGCCTTTTGTTATAGTGAGAGAAGAGAGGGAGGGAGTTCTCGCATTTAGACTTTACGGGAAGTATGTGTATAAAAGGAAGGAATCCCCTGCTTAACAGAAAGTAAGTGTTTAGTTCTTTCCTAGATTGTAGAACAGAAGACTTGTCGAGACATTTGAAAACTGTTTTATTCAGAATTGTCTTTTGATTGCTCGAGAATGGACCTCGTTGATTGGTTATGTATCTTATGATTGTATTTTTGACAAGTAGTCTCGAAATAATAAACTCCTTGATTAATCGAGAAAGAGAATAGAAATTGTAGTGTATGGGGAAGAGAGAAAAGAATGAAAGTTGGCTCGAGGTGGGTTGTATATATTTTGTGGACCGGACCAGGGGGTTTCCTACGTTCCTCTTGGTGTGAGAGGCTCAGGTCCGCGTAGTTCGAGGATGATTCGGTCGATGATGATATCGGGTTTGAGTGGTGGTTTGCTTCATTGCTGATTGTAGTTGCTGCTTTGGACCGCTTCGTTTGTAGTGGTTGCTCTTGACTGCTGCTGTCGAGTTGAGTTGAACTTCTTTGGAAAGAAAGAAAAATAGAAAATATGAAGTGAAAAGAAAGTGAGACTTTTACTTTTCCATGATGATAGCCCCTTCTATTTTTTTATTTTTTTTTACTTTGATTTATTTCTTTGTGCACACCCTTATTTTTTCCTAGGCCGCCCTTGCGGGTTTTTAACCTAGCGGGCTTCTTTTTTGTGCATTTGCTCTAATTTTTGCCTAAGTCGCCCATTTGTGGGTTTCGACCTAGCGAGCCTTTTTTTAATATAATTACCTATTGAAACGTGGGGCAAGATGAGCCCCTAGTTCGCTTTTTTTGCCTTTGGGAGGTAGAACTCGTGGAGGGGGTTTGAATAGCCCCTTGCATTTCGTTGACATCTTCGAGGAGGACGGTCAGCCCCAGTGCATCGTCATGGGAACGGACGACTTTTATGATTGTGCGGATGCTTCTTCGATG
Organism: Campanula takesimana; assembly: GCA_026119855.1. Taxonomy (NCBI): domain Eukaryota; kingdom Viridiplantae; phylum Streptophyta; class Magnoliopsida; order Asterales; family Campanulaceae; genus Campanula; species Campanula takesimana. The sequence continues at coordinate 1,582,087 of JAOWBW010000001.1, forward strand.
GTGAACAGTTCTGCAGTCGTGTCTTCTTCGTGGGAAGATGGAAGTGTAAATGAGGAGTTTTTTAGGAGGGTGCACACAGTGGGTGTACACGAGGAGGATATATATGGGAGGTGCACACATTGGGTGTACACGAGGAGGATAATATATGGGAGGTGCACATAGTGGGTGTATACAGGGAGTATATATAAAGGGTGCACACAGTGGGTGTACACAAGGGATACATATATGGAGGGTGTACACAGTGGGTGTACACGAGGGGTATGTATATGGAGGGTGCACACAGTGGGTGTACACAAGGAGTATATATGGTGGGTGCACACAGTGGGTGTACACGAGGGGTATGTATATGGAGGGTGCACACAGTGGGTGTACACAAAGGGGAGTATATGGAGGGTGTACACAAGGAGTATATATGGTGGGTGCACACAGTGGGTGTACACGAGGGGTATGTATATGGAGGGTGCACAGTGGGTGTACGCAAAGGGTAGGGGAGTATATGGAGGGTGCACACAGTGGGTGTACACGAGGAGGGTAGGTTTAGAGAAGGTACATAGGAAAGAGAAAATTATTCAATTGATCAAAGCGTTTGTTATTTTGAGACTAATTGTTTGTTAAGTTATGTATGATGGTTTGTGGGTCCATTTACCTTTTAATGAGTCTTCATTAATAAATATATTTGGGATTAATTCATCATATAAAGATATAGCAATCAATTGTCAATTAGGATTAATACAATTTTCATGGAGTTGATGTGTATACAAGATTATGTCTCAAGTCTAGAGAGAAAAGAAATAAAGACACTTTTATTGCGACTAAAGACTCACATTTAACTAGTCCGAGGTGGACTTTAACAATCTTACTAATGTCCAAAGTGGACTTTTGCTAGTAAAAAGTAAAAGACTAATGTCCGAGGTTGACTTTTGACTAAAGGACTCTCTAGAACCTACGAAGACTGAAAGACTCTTTTTTTTATTTTTTATTTTTTTAGAAGGAGGTAGCCCCGGTGTAGCTTCTTGCTTGCTTGGACTTTTCTTACGCCCATGCATTCCTCTGGCGGGTGATGGTTTCGCTATCGATGAGGCTTTGGATATTTCTCTTCAGATGGAGGCAATTCTCGGTGTCATGTCCAACGTATTGGTGATACTTGCAATATTTGGAGGGATCCAAGTCTGGTCTTACACCCATTGGCTTGAAGTCGAGGAGAGGAGATAACTTTCCGGCTTGAACTAGACTTTTGAAGCATTTGGCTAGTGGCATACCCAAATCATTGAACTCGTCTTTCTTGTCACGGACCATCTTGGAGGGTGGTTTAGGTACCAGTATTCCATGTTGATGAGTAGTCATAGGAGGCATCCCGATGGGGAAAGTCTGTGGTGACCCATACATTTGGGGAGCGTACGGGTGTTGAAATGGAGCATGATGGAGAGTGCGGTTGAGGTACTCGTAGATGCCATAAATGTCAGACTGGAAATGTTTCTCGGTGTCCTTTAGAGCCTTGGACATCACCTTCTGGAAGCGGTCTGTTTGCTTGAGGAGAACAGTCTCAAAGAAGGTTTCTTGTTCGTCGAGAGCGGTTCTGGAGAGGGTTGCTTGCTCATTGAGGATAGTTTCATAGTGGGTTGCTTGCTTGTTGAGGATAGTCTCATAGAAGACTTGTTGCTTATTGAGAGCGGTGTTCAGATGTACTGTTTGCTCGATGAGGATGGCGTTGAAGTGGGCCATTTGCTCGTTGAGAACGTTGTTGGAGTAGAGAGTTGTCTCGAGACCTTGGGTGGTAGCGACGGTTGTGACTGTGTTGATCCCTTCGGCAGACATGATGTAGGATTTTGTAGTGGTGGTGGAGAAGTTAAGCCTTTGAATTAAATTAGACTCATAATTAATGACAAGGCATCGTTATAAAATCATTTTTATAAAAAGACTCGATCTCCGTATTTTGAAATGTTCTTTGAATGAAAAGACCAAAAGTTTGACCGGGCTGGTGCTGCCTGCGTTCCCCTTACCATGGGAGAGGTCCCACACGATGAGAGGCTCAGGTCACCGTAGTTCGGGTTAAGTAAAACAAGTGAGAGAGTGACCGCAAGAGGTCAGTGATTTTGAAAACCATAAGTATTAGAAGATGACCGTTGAGGTCTAAAAGTAAGGGGAGACGACTTGATCCTTGGTTAGGTATAGGTGGAGGGACCCTAGGTAAGGTGGCTTTTTTACTTGAAGTTGAGTAAGGTTTGACATGGGTAGACCAAGAGGTAGGTCATCCAAGATCGGCTAGCTTGACTAAAGGTGGGGTCAGGATGAAGAATTGACCTAGATTGGTCAAGGCGGCGGTTTGACCTAGATGGGTCGAGGACGGATTGCCTTAGATGGGTTGGAAACGGATTGATCTAGACGGGTCGGAGACGGGTTGACCTAGACGGGTCGGAGATGGGTTAACCTAAGTTGGTTGAGGTAGGGTTGACCTAAGCGGGTCGAAGTTGACGTAAGAGGTCAAAGGTTGACCTAGATGGGTCTAGATGACGGGGAATCCTAGGTGGCTTAGAGGTAGGTCGGTTGACCAAAGTTGGCCAAAGTTTGACCTAGACGGGATGGCATTGAGTAAGTTGACCTAGGAAGGTCAGAGGTTGACTAGGGTTGACCTAGGGTAGACTAGGTTGACCTAAACAGGTTGACCTAGACGGGTCGAAGGTTGACTAGCGTTGATCTAGGGTAGACTAGGTTGACCTAGACAAGTCTAAGGTTTGACCTGAGTTGATCTAGGGTAGACTAGGTTGACCTAGACGGGTATAAGGTTCGACTAGAGTTGATCTAGGGTAGACAAGGTTGACCTAGACGGGTTGACCTAGACAGGTCTAAGGTTTGACTAGAGTTGATCTAGGGTAGACTAGGTTGACCTAGACGGGTTGACCTAGACGAGTTGACCTAGACAGGTCTAAGGTTTGACTAGAGTTGATCTAGGGTAGACACATGTAACATGATGAATGATTTTAGTTAAGATTAGGATTACTTGTTTTGATAAGTGTTCTTAACTTGATCAAAGTGCATGGTTTATAAATGAACAAGGGATTAACCTTGACCACTTCACAAGTGAAAACGGCGAGTTAGATAGCCCGGGTGCCACGAAGATAGAGGCGACAGGATCACCAAAATCTATGCACTCAGCGGAGTATCCAGTAGGGTGTGCAGTGTGACACGGACTAGTGGTAGTGTGCCATTTGATTATGTATTTTTAGGAATGAAAAAGGGTGTGCGGGGCAGTTAGAACACACACAAAATCACGAAGTTAATGAAAGTTAGACCCTCTTAAGTTTCGAAAAAGGGTTTTTGAAAACAAGTCCCCAGCGGAGTCGCCACTGTGAATACGTGAGATGAAAATCGAGAGTCGCCACGTTGTTTTATTTATTGTTAAAACATTGAGAAAATCATTTGTGAGAATAATAGGGTTCGGGGGTCAAATTACAATAGAAGAAGAATATTCATGTTATCACTCTTATTGCCCGACGAATCGGTCTTTCAATCATGATCAATGTGTGTGTGTGTGTGTGTGTTAGTGTTTGAGACCGGATCTGAAGATTACCTACATTCTTCTCATCATGAGAAGCTCAGGTCGGTGTAGTTCATTGATGAATTAGAATAGGGAGAGATGAAGAGGGATCATGCATATAGAGGAGGAAGATTAGGGTTAGAAGTAGTTCCTAGATCATATTAGGGTTTGATGAAACCCTAGGATCATCATTGGCTATGGCATGTGCACATAAATTGGGATTAGAATCCTAGATCTAGCATATCATGTATGTATAAGACTTAGATCTAGCATTATAACAAGAACATCATGAATACATATGAATGAACACATAAACATGAAGATCGCTACCCTAAATATAGCATCTATTATGAATCTAGACTAAGAACATGAAGAACACATGAAGAACATATTAATATGGATGCATAAACATAATGAAAACATGCATAATATAGATCTAGCCTAAGAACATAACAATAATAGAATAAGAAAAGTAAGAAGACTTACCTTGATCGGCAAGAACTATGATCGAAGCTTCTTGAAGATTCGAAGAGGCTTCGAGGGTGCCGAAAAGGCTTAAACTAAGAGTTTCCTCGTCAGTTTTGACTGTGGAACTTGTAGAATGAATTGTGTCCCTGTTTTGAGGAGGGGAGGACCCGTATTTATAGATTTCTAGAGACGGAAAGACTGTCCGCCCGGCCATTACGAGAACTTGGCGTGGAAGGCAAGTTTTTAGGTCAGGAAACGCGCGTAGGGCTAAAAACGGCCTGCGTGGCCCATTTGGAAGAAGTGTCCGCGCGGATAAATCAAGTACTTAATATGTTTTAGCATTTTATTCTTGTTCGTCTCGTTCTCGCGTTCGATTTAATATGCGGTGCGTTCCGTGATTCATCTGGAGTCAAAAGTTATGACGATTTTCGTATCTGCGCTCACATGATTGAAATCTGGCATAATTTTCAGGTCAGGTACTAACAGCCATCAAAGAACAGTTGCCACTTATTTTCTCCTTTGAGGGTGAGGATCTCTTCGCCGGGGAATTGGGGTTCAGGTTCCTCCCCCTCGTCTACAGGAAAGCCTGCCAAATGTTCTGCAATGGCTCTCCCTTTGACTGCCTTCTCGCCACATAGTTGATGTCATATTCTGCTAAGAAGAACGACCATTTGGCGAGTCTTGTGGAGAGTTATGGTTTCTCCAATAGGCACCTTATGGGATCCATCTTGGAGATGGGCCTTATCGGGTGGGCGTGCATGTAGTGTTTCAACTTTCTCACAACCCATACTAATCCTGCGCAAGTTTTTTCGATGGCGGAGTAGTTGAGTTCACTTCCCTACAATTTCCGGCTTACAAAATAAATGGCGTTCTCGACCTTCGAGTCTTTCTTTTCTTTTGCCAACATGGCTCCTACCGACGTATCTGTCACTGTCAAGTAGAGCAGGAGTGACTTTTCCTTGTGAGGAGGACAAAGAACCGGAGGATGAGTAAGGTAGGCCTTGATCTTCTCGAAGGCCTTTTGACATTCTTCGTTCCACTCGACCTCCGCATTCTTTCTCAGCAGTTTGAAGATGGGCTCACATGTGGGTGTGATTTGGTTTATGAAACGGCTAATGTACTGCAATCGTCCCATGAAGGCTTTCACTTCTGTTTGGGTGCGGGGTGGTCTCATTTCCACAATTGCCTTTACCTTTTGAGGATCGATTTTGATTCCACGTTCGGTGACCATGCACCCCAAAACTTTGCCACAGGAACCCCAAAAGTTCACTTGGCCAGGTTGAGCCTCATGGAGTTTTTTCTTAACCTGTCAAAGAATTTCCTCAGGTCAACCAAATGCTGTCCGTCGGTCCCTTTGGAGTGGATAATCATGTCGTCCACATACACCTCCATTTCTTTGTGGATCATGTCGTGGAATAGTGCGGTTGCATCCCTTTGGTAAGTAGCCCCAGCGTTTCTCAGTCCAAAAGGCATTACGGTGTAGCAAAAGGTTCCCCATGGGGTGGTAAAGGCTGTCTTTTCTTGGTCTTCTTCATCCATTTTTATTTGATTGTATCCGGCGAAACCATCCACAAAGGACTTGACCTCGAAGCTAGAGGTTGTATCCACAAGCATGTCAATGTTTGGGAGCGGGAAGTCGTCCTTAGGGCTTACATTGTTGAGGTCCCTAAAGTCGACACAACATCGGACCTTTCCATTAGCCTTTGTCACTGTCACTATGTTGGAAAGCCATGAAGGATATTCTATTACCCTTATGAAGCCGACCCGGAGTAGTTTCTCAATCTCTTCTTTGACTTGCAAAGACCACTCCGGTTTGATTCATCGAAGCTTTTGCTTAACCGGTTTCACTTCGGGATCCACGGGGATCTTGTGCTCCACAATCGAGGTGTCTAACCCTGGCATGTCCTTGTAAGACCAAGCAAAAACATCCACATACTCTTTGAGCAGCTTAACCAAGTCTTCCCTTTCGGTTCCTTTAAAGTAGCTACCAATCTGTGTCTCCTTTGGTTCATCCGCAATCCCCAAATTCACTTTGGCCAAAACCTCTTCGGCAGCTTGGGCACGGTTTTTCTCTCGGTCAATAACCTGTTTTGAGAGTTCTTTGATGTATTGTTTGTTTAGTGCGTCTGCATTATTAGGTGATTCATCATTAACCGTTTTCAGATTATTAGTTAATTTGTCATCTAATAAATTGGCAATGAGGGGATACTCAGAAAGGTCCATCATTTCATTCAATGCAAAGGGGAATACAATATTGGCTACAAGATCATAATCCTCGGGCGTGAGGCCCTCGGAGGAAACAGACTCAAACTCAAAGACAAGAGACTGAGGGGACTCGGTTACACTAGACCCTACGACATGTGACTCTAGAGGGCGGGGAATCAATCCAAGTTCTGCGATCATTTCCTCCTTGCTGGCCACAGGTCCGGAGAAAGTCACCCAATTCTTCAAAGGCATAACACTTTGCTCAACCAAGGTGCGGGGGTCGATGTCCTCGAGGAATCCATCCTCTATTACAGCAACCATTTCTTTCCCTAAATCGATCAGATCTGGCGCAACCAATTCTTCCCCAAATAACCCTTGCATCACATGCCATTCCATTCGTCATCCATGACTTCCTCTCCGGTTTTCTTGGGAGCCCATTTTCCAAACTCGTATTTACCATTCCGACCCCAGACGGGTTTTCCTTCCTTGTCGTTTCCTTCCATGGACCAATCCTCGAATTGCTTCACCGTCTTAGGCAACCCTTTGAAAGAGTACTCATGTGTTATCGTGGTTTTGGTAGGACCGGGCATTGTGGGCGTGTCTAGGAATGCCCTTCTCACGGGGTTGACGGTCATCCCTCGGAATCTTACAAGGTCCTCTTGGAGCTTGTCCCAGTTGGTTACCATTGGTTCCCTTTTCGTTGGGGCTTCGGCTCGGATTCCTCCTTTCACAAAGTAGCGGCTCATATCAAAGGTATATGGGCGAAGGTTGGGAGTTTTGTAAGAGACTCCTTGAGCTCGGGCTTGGTTCTTCCTTTGGGCCATTTCTTTATCCATTCTGAGGTCTTCGGGGGTTGGCTTATACCCCAAGCCATGGAGTGTCTTTTGCTCCTTGATCTCGATAATTTTGTGAGTCCCTTGGAGCTTCTTTCCAAGGCCAAGTCCTGGGAGGTAGTGCATCAAACGCATCATCTTCATTGCGGGGGGGGGGGGGGATTTTATCCTTAGTGAGTGTGAGATCCACACAACAAACGTGGGTCTCGGAAGGTATTCCTGTGAAGCCGGTTAAAATCATACCTTTCTCCTCGTGCTTAATTTCCAGCACAGGAATCCCGTTGGTGTTGGTTCCTTCCATAGTAACACTGTCCCCATAAATGACCGTTAGGTTACCCCCTTGCACATATTTCATACACTGATGAAGGGTGGAAGCCACTCCATTAACTTTATGGAGCCAAGGACGTCCTAACAAAGCGGTGAAGGAGATAGGGATATCAAGTACTTGGAAGTCAGTTGGCATCCTTTGCTTTCCAAACCATAGGTTCAAGGTGACCATCCCTAGGACTGATCGGGCCATAGAGTCAAAAGCTTTGACGGTGATCGTGGAGGGCCTCAAATCATCGGTCTTAAGGCCGAGGAGGTCCATCATTTTGGCTGGCAGGACGTTTATGGCGGAACCGTTGTCAACCAAAACCCATGGGAGGCGGCGCTCGTCCAATTATACTGTAATGTAGAGAGCTTCGTTGTGGTTAACCCCAAATTTAGGCAAACCCAAATCGGTGAAGGTAATGATGTTTCCATATTGAACACTCCCAATCATTTGCACGGCCTCCTCGGGGGTAGCCGTGTTAGGCACCATGGTTTGAGCCAAGCATTCCTCCAACTTGAGCTTATGCGGGTAAGACGACGTAAGGAGGGACCAAAGAGATATGTTGGCTAGGGTCCTTTTTAGTTGAGTAAGGACGGGGTCTTCCTTTTCGAGATCCGTATCCCCTGTCTCTTTGTCCAAAGGGGGAGGTGAGCGATACTCCTGTGGTGGGGGCTTCTTGGGGTTCTCCGTATGTACTTGCCCAGAGCGGGTCAACACACTTATTTTCGCTGGGTCATAAACTTCTCCCAATTCTTCCACGGGTGTTGGCAGATCTTTGGTGGAGTAAGGCCATGCTTCTCTTCTCAATTCATTCACTGTAGTCATTCCCTTTGGGGCATAGGCTGACTCACGGATTTCTTTGAGGGAAACAGGGCGGGTGTTTCGTTCTTCCCAAACTCCCACGGTTTCTCGAAGTTTTTCCAAAGTCAACATACAACAAAAGTATTCCGGAAACATCGACCCATAACCGCCAAACTGAGGTGGTGGTGATAGTGGTGGCAAGGATAGGAAGTCGTCTAAAGGTGGGAAGTCTTCCACCATTCCGGGGGATGGGACACGGGGAGGCACATAGGAGGAGGACACCTCGTCGTCATCACTTTCACAGAGAAACCGGAGTTCTTTGCGAGACATGGAGTGGATTTCCCCTCTCATTTGGGTGAGGTGCCCTTCATAATTAGTCATTCCCGGGCTTCCCATCATTTCGAGCACATTTTCCTCATCGTGGTTGCATACCCTTCTAACCAATCTTTTGCCGGTCGACGAGCTACACGGTTCCGTGACATGGAAATGATCATGATGAGGGGGACAACACCCTTTTGGACTATGGCTTTGGCCTTCCACCTCGTTTTTAATGGCCTTCTCCTATTCTGCCATGCATTCCTTATATGTTAGATTGTGCTTAGTGAGCTTAATCACGACCAAATCGCTGGCATTCCGGTGTGGGATCCTTGCACTTAGCACATTGGCTATCATACAATCTGGGGGACATTTCATCTTTCCTTCTTGTATACATGCCCACAGGATGTCTTTCCATCTCTCCCCGATTTCCCTTAGTGGGGTGTTAAATTCCCAGAAGGTTACCGGTGCTGGTTCCCCAAACTCAATCATGTTCACACTTTCTTGCCCGAACTTGATCATGTTGATGGCGCCGTTGTCGGCGAAAGGGTTGTTGACCACATTTGGACCACGAGGGTGTTCAAGCTTCCCTTTGTCAATTAGGTCAAGGATGATGCATTTTACCACAGAGCAATCATCGGTGTTGTGGCCATGATAATTGTGAAACGCACATCTCCTACTTTTGTCGAGGTGTTTCTCAGGATTCCTTGGTTGGTAGTTGACCAAAGGCTTCACGAGGCCCTGCTTGACTAGCCCTTCAAATACCTTGCTTATAGGCATCCCAAAATCTTCAAACCTTACATGAGGACGTCTTTCTGGATTTCCGGCCTTTTGTGGGGCTTGCCTTAGGCTTTCCTCTTGGATGCTGTTGACTGTCCCCAAAGTTTCTTTTCCTTTGCCAGTGGTTGGAGGGCGGTATCTGCAGGAGCTACCACTACCTTGGGTGGAAGATTTTTCACTGAGAGCCTTCTCAAATTTGGACCCCGCGGTTACCATGGCCCGGAGATTAGGGTAGAAGTGGTGACTGATCAAAGCCCGCAACTGAAGTTTTAAACATGACTGAAAAATATCTAGTTGCTCATCTTCGGTAGGCGGATTGGAAATTTCTCCAAGTTTGTAGTTCCACCTTTTGTAGAATTCACCAATTGGTTCATCGTTCCTTTTCAAGGTGCTTTGCAAGTTAGTACGATTCGTTTCCCACTCCAAGTTAGACCGGTATTTGGTGAGGAATGCTTCCTTGATCCGATCCCATGTGGCCCAAGACTCGTCTTTTAGGTTAAAGAACCATTTAAGCGAATTTCCCCTTAAAGACAATTGGAAGTGGTCGGCCATTTGTTGGACGGTACAACCCTTCGCCCTCATTGCCAAGGTGTAGGCGTTGAGATGAGTTTGGGGGCAAGCGGTTCCATCAAACTTATCAATCTCCGGCATTTTGAACCGGTGAGGAAGGGGGACGATCTTATCGGGATCTGTGATTCTTGAGGTGAACTTCTTCTCGTTCATTCCTTCAAAACTTTCTTCCATTTGTTTCAGCCTTTCTACGAACCACCCCACTTGAGGGTCCATGTGCGGGCTAGAGTTGATGGATCCCATGCTTTGGGTTGTTACTGGCATCACTGTCGGAGGTACGGTGGTGGATGGTATTACTGGAGGAAGATTTTGAGGTGGTGCATGGGTGTAGACATACCCATATTCCTGATTACTGGCTGGGATGCATGGTGAAGTGGCTTCAGAAACTTGTGCCAACAGGTATTGAAATGGGTATGGTACCCCTTGGGAGACAATTGGCAAAGCTAGAGGTGGTAACCCGACGGTGGTCGGAGCTAATGGTGTTTGGCTCGTTGGGATTGGACCATATGGGTTGAATCCAGGCGGATACGTGGGGAAGCCTCCCGGGGGGATAAAAGGAGCCTGGTGGTGGGCATACCTTGGTGCATGGTGTTTTGGTATACGGGACGTGAGGTCGCCACATTGGGGTAATTTTGGGGAGGAGGAACTCGGTTGTAACCTTGGGGCTGCACATTTTCAAACTCGTCTTCGTCGGTGATTTCCACAAGGCTTCCATCATTCTCAAACATAACGGTCACCCCTCTTTGTCTCATGACCTCCACAACCTTATTCTGCATATCTTCCTGATGCTTTTTGACATTTTCTTCCCTGGCCCTGGCGGCCTCCAAAGCTTGTACCAACTCTTCCCTAGTAAGTCCATTGGGATTAACTGTGTTGTCACCCCCGCTACTACTTCCTGCCGGACTAGTCATTCGGAGAAGCCTAAGTGAAGCTGCTGATGAACTGTCAGACTCGGCACTAACCAGACGACGACCCGGAATTCTGACCCACTTCTTGCGAGCTGCGGAGGAGAAGGAGGTCCATTTCAGACTCGGGTACCAATTAGGGCTAGTGTTTGGGAAGAGGCTTAGGCTCATGCAACATGAAAGGTTAATGTCCTTATTTACCATTTTTGTTCATGTTTACTTAAAACGCCTTTTATTCTTAATTGGTTGGAAAAGATTTCTCTTCTTTTACGCAACTAATCTAAATCCTGGATCAGTGGAGGCCATCACTACGTCTATAGACCCCTCGTATTTCACCTGTATTGCACACTCCCTAGGACGGACAATCCTGGGCGAGGGTCCTATAGGGCACGTGGTTTCCACCGACAGAAAGAACCAAACCTAGGGTCTAGTGCGTCGCAAAACGCCAATGTCTGAGCCATTCTTATCATAATTAAGCCCCGGTTAAGATCAAGATTAGCTCAATGCCTTAACGAAAATTTGGCATAACCTCATTTAACGAGGGATCTTTAACCTCAACCTTTGGTTTAGAAATGATTAGTATGGGTCAAACATTAGGGTTTAATGACACGATGTCATCCTTTCCTTAATACATGACTTTTGGTTAATTATGGTTGGAATTAATGCTTAAGTCAAAGGTCGGGTCAAAGATGACCTTAATCACACTTGCTTTCACAAGGGGTCTTGACTTGGGCGTTAACTTGGCCATAATCAACCTTTGGGCATGTATTAAGGGCGTGACGACGTGAAAAAACCAACCAAGGTCACGGTATTTGTGTGTCACAACATGTGTGGTTGACTCGGCTCGGAATGGGAGGTGGAATGGACCCGTGCATGATAGAAGGGCACAAGAGCACCAATCAAGCTGAATCGTGGCATCCATCCCGGGTTTAAAGGGTTTTTGGAACGTGCATGAGGTCAAGTGCGCGTTGTGTGAAGCCTTCTATATTCCCTTTTGAGTCAAAATAGAATTTTCCGGTCCGTTTTAATGTCATGAGCGATGTATATACAAGATATGGACAAACAATTTAAACAAGTAATTTTCACAAGTAGTCAAACAAAGGTATAAACAAGCGAGAGTCAAAATTTTGTACATGGAAAGGTTGTGCACAACCCAAGGTTTTTGAAACCAAAATTTTGCAAGAAGAACAACCTTTTGAAAGTCATTTTGTACAAAAAGGTTGTACACAACAAAAGAATTTGAGAAACCAAAATTTTTATAAAAGGGGGAAGGCACAATGAGGCTTTGAAAACCCAATTTTATGTCCAAAATATTTGTGCATTACCAAGCTTTAAAAATCCATTTTTGGCTAAGAAAATGAAGGCAAGTGTGCACAAGTAGAGGCTGTAAATGGAACCTGGACAAGAAGAAACGCAAGAAGGACCATCAGAATGCTTCTGCCCTGCACAAAATTGTTAACTTGAAGCATTCTGTGGGCCCGGCAAAACCAGCCGTACGGCTAGGGATGGAGATCCATTATTTTTTGCAAATTTTCAACTTCTGATCATCAAGCCCCAGTTTATTGCATTTCCAGAACAGTTTCACTCTCAGAAATCAAAACAGAAACATAAAATACACACAAAATATGCATAAAGTCAACAAAATGGGGATGGGAGTTTGACCCACACAAAAGTGCCTTCAAAGCTTCTAAAAAGAAGTTTGCAAGAACTTTATTCCCCAGCGGATTCGCCACTGTAAGGATCCCCCCCTCGGGGCGAAACGAGTTCGTTCGAAGAAGAAAAGCCAAACACGTGTAACTTAACAAACTTAATGGAGTCGCCACATTTGTTAACTTTTAACCCAACAAATGAAAATGGTTAGAAATTTATGAGTTCGGAGGTCAGGTTACGGCTTGGGAAGAGTTTTACGTCACCCAAGCCGCCTCGGACAAAGCCGAGTCTCCCTTGTGTTTGTTAACGAAATGTGCATGTGTGTATGTGTGTTTAACGAAGAAAAAACTGCGAAGTTAACTGGTTATCGATTTTAACAGAACAAAAGGGGTTCATTTGTACATATCTTGACAAAACAAGGCAGAAAAGAAACATCATCCCTCTGACCCAACTCAGCCGTACGGCTATGCAAGGTCTTCCCGAGGATTTTACAGTTTGTCCAGAAAATGTCCAGTTTCAGGCAGAAACAGAGCATTCTGCTGAAACTGGACTGAACTGTTTATTTTCAGTTTGCATTTTAACAAACAAGCTTTGATTGATATCATTACTATGCTCATTAATCACTAAATGGACCCCAAAATACATGGACTTGGGTGTGATTGAGGCAATCATTGGAGAAAAATTAGAAAAGGTGATGAAAGTGGCCTTTGAGCCAAGATGGCCATTTTGATGAGTAAAGATGCAAACTTTACCATAAAAATGGGATCTTCATCAAGATTAAACCTTTAGGGACAACAAAATGACATAAAGATTGAATCTTTATGACCCAAATGTGGGATTTTGGGCTAAATCAAGGTTGGGATGATAAAGATTGGAACTTTATCACCCAGCATGATCATCATGGCCAAATATGAACAATATTAACATAAAGATGCATGCTTTCACCATAAAAATGGATCATCAAGCTATTTAAAGACAAGAAATTAACAAATCATGATCTTCTTTAGATTTTAACCCCTTTTCACATACTTGGATGTGAGGGCACCTTGAATCATTTCATGATTTGGTTCCAAGGTATATATAACAAGAACATAAGGTGCTTGAAAGGACAAGACTTGCAATATAAAGGTGCTTGACAAGGGCAAGGCTTGAAATGCAAGTAAATAAATAACATGAACAAGAACAAAATAGTTTGAGATGGAGAGAAGATGGGGAAAATGAGGCTTCACCTATGGTGGTTATGGCCTATCTTCCTCTCTTTTCACTCAAGTATTTGGTGGTCTTTATCTCAGACTGTATTTCTGCAGAGTTTCACCTATAAAACTATGTTTCTCCCCCCCCCCTGAAATGATCAGCAAGGGTCTCAATTTATAGGGACTGAAGGTGCCTAAACCAGCCGTACAGCTAGGCCCTTCCCGCGTCCAAACCATCCGTATGGCTCAGCATGGCGAGCTTCTGGATTTTTCCAATTTTAATTCTAGAGTAGTCCTAGAATTTTCAGTTTATCCTAGTGAGGTCCCAGCCTATCAGTTTATCCCTGAATGGTGCTAAGAATTCCTCTAAGTTGGTCGATTTCAGATTGGGGTACTTACAAGCCCATCTTCCTTTTTTTATCAAGACGCTTCTTTAAGTTGTTCATGATCAACTTGTTGCTTGATTCTGCTTGACCATTAGCTTGAGGATATACTGGTGTAGACGTGATCAACTTGACTGCCCATCTTGTACAGAAATCTTGAGTCTTCTTGCTGATGAACTGGGAACCATTATCAAAAATAATCTCCGAAGAGACTCCAAACCTACTGATGGTGTTCCTTTTTAAGAATGAAATCACTTCTTTATCTCGAACTTGAACAAATGCCTCAGCTTCTATCCATTTTGATAAGTAATCAGTCATAACTAACATAAACACTTTGCCCCCAGGTGCCTTAGGAAATTTTCCAACAATATCCATTCCCCACTGCATGAAGAGCCAAGGTGATAGTATAGGATGAAGAGGCTCGACGGGTTGGTGTAGGATGTTGCTATGTCTTTGACAAGCATCACATTTCTGAACATATTTGGTTGCATCATGGCGCATAGTTGGCCAATAGTACCCTGTTCTTAATGCCTTGGAAGATAGTGACTTGCCCCCATAATGATTGTCACATTCACCATCATGTAGCTCTCTTAAGACTTGTTCAGCTTGTTGGAGCTCCAGGCACCTCATGTATAAACCTGTAAATGACTTACAAAAGAGTACATTATCGATTAATATAAATCTTGATACCTTTATCCAGAAAGCTTTTGCATTCTTGACACCTTGTGGCACTGTCCCATCCTGCAGAAATTTTACTATGGGCAGGGTCCAAGATGTCTCTTCATTCAAGGAGCTAGCTGATGTATCAGGTTGGTCATCTACTTGATTCATTTCAGGTTGATCTATTGTAGGATGCAGGATATGGATTATAGGTATGTCATTGTTCAGGATGCTCCTGCAACTTGATCCTAAGTTGGCCAACGCGTCAGCTTCAGCATTTTCTTCCCTTGGGATTTGTTGGAAGGTAAATTCTTCAAATTGTCCAGCCAACGATTTAACATGCTGCAAATAACTTGACATCCTGGTATGCTTGGCTGTATAAGATCCATTGAAGTGGTTAACCAGTAACAAGGAATCACTATAAACATTGAGGAATTTAACATTTAAGTTTAAAGCAGTAACCAAACCCATAATGAGGGCCTCATACTCAGCCTCATTATTTGTCTCCTTGAACTCGCAAGCCACAGCTTGAGGAATCAGTTCTCCTTGGGGTGATCTCAAGACTCTCCCTAAACATGTGCCCCTAGCATTTGATGCTCCACCTGTATAAAGTGTCCAGAATCTAGGAGAGTTTGAACCTTCAAGTTGCTGGACTTTGAGTTCAACTTCAGGTTGAAGGTTGGGACTGAAATCTGCCACAAAGTTAGCTAAAGCTTGTGACTTGATCGCAGTCCTTACCTCATACTGGATATCATATGTACTAAGTTTCACAGACCATTTTGCCATCCTGCCTGACATCTCAGGTTTTCTCATCACGTTCCTGACAGGATAGTTAGTCCTCACAATAATAGGATGAACTTCAAAATAATGACGCAACTTAATAGAAGCAGTTATCAAAGCAAGAATAAGTTTCTCAAAATGGGAGTACCTGGTTTCCGCATCTAGAAGAGACTTATTTACATAATAGACAGGAAGTTGTGTACCATCTTGCTCTCTTGCCAAGACCGCGCTGACTGCATTTTCTAAAACTGAGAGATACAGGTACAAGGCTTCACCTGTTTTTGGTTTGGAAAGTAGAGGTGGAGTTTCCATATAATCTTTAAGTTGGTTGAAGGTTGCTTCATGTTCTTCCGTCCACTGGAACAACTTATTTTTCGTGAGCATGTCGTAGAACAACTTGCACCTGTCGGACGACTTGGAGATGAACCTGGTTAGAGCAGCAACCTTACCAGTGAGCCTTTGTACATCCTTGATATTCTTTGGAGACTCCAAGTTGATGATAGCTTTGATCTGTTATGGACTTGCTTCAATGCCCCTCTTGGTCACCATGTAGCCGAGGAACTTCCCAGCCTTAACACCAAAGTTGCATTTTGAAGGGTTCAGTTTCATGTTGAACGCCTCCAGGATGTCAAACGCCTCTTTAAGATCTCGGGCATGATCCCCAATACATTTGGATTTTACCACCATGCCATCAATATACACCTCCATTGTCTTTTCAAGCTGGTTCTTGAACATCATGTTAACCAACCTCTAATAAGTTGCCCCTGCATTCCTTAATTCGAAGGGCATCACGATAAAACAGTAAATACCATCTGGAGTAATGAACGCTGTATCTTCTTGATCTGAGGGTTCCATCTGAATCTGTTAAAATCTTGAAGAAGCATCCATAAATGTCAAGACCTCATGGCCAGCTGTTGCATCAACTAGGGAGTCAATGTGGGGTAAAGGAAATGGATCCTTCGGGTACGCCTTGTTCAAATCAGTAAAGTCCACACTCGCCATTTACCGTTCTTCTTCTCAACAACTACCATGTTGGCCAACCATCTAGGATAGTCAACCTCCCTGATCATTTTGGACTTCAGCAACCTCTCCACCTCTTCTCTAATAATCTGGTTGCGTTCATGAGCAAACTTCCTACGCTTCTGATGGATAGGCTTGGCATTTGGGTCAATGTTCAACTTGTGAGTAATAACATCTTTGCTGATTCCAGTCATGTCCTCATGCTTCCAAGCAAAACACTGCAACCTGCTCCTCAGGAATTCAATGATCTCTACTTCTATGTCAGGAGGTAAGTCTGCACCTATAAGAACTTTGACATCGGGATTAGAAGGATCAAGCTGCACCTCCTTAATATCAAACTCTGCAGCTTCAAGTACATCCCGAGCCTTTCGCTGTAATTGCTATGCCTGCCTAGGACTGCTTGCTGCCTTTATGGACACCTTATAACACTCCTTAGCTGTCTGCTGATCTCCTGACACCTTGACTACTCCCCAAGGTGTTGGCAACTTGAGGCACTGATGGTAAGTTGATGGTACAGCGTTCACATTGTGGATCCAAGGCCTCCCCAGGATGATGTTGTAAGATGACTGACATTCTATAACACAGAACTTCTCCATGGAATTAATCCCTTCAACATATACTGGAAAGGTAATCTCTCCAAAGGTATGCTTCGTCTCACCACTGAATCCAACCAAAACGGATGAACTCTTAGTCACATTTTCAAGAGGGATCCCCATTCCTTTCAAACGATCAGTTGTCACGATGTTGACTGAACATCCATTATCAATCAAAATACGCCTCACTAAATAGTTGGCAACCTGAAGGCTCACAACCAAGGCATCATGATGTGGATCCTGGATGCTGACCCTATCACCCTCGTCAAAAGAGATCTCATGCCCCTTCACCTTGTTAACAGCTCTTGAAGGTAAATAAGATTTGTCCTCCTTTGCATCCGCAGCACGACGCTTTGCAGCTGAATAGGTTGTTCCACAGATATCTGAGCCGCCACTAATCATGTTGACCACTCTGGTTGGAGGAGGATGAGGTGGTGGATTCTCAACTTGTTTCTCCTGGTTGTCTGCGCGATCTTCTGTACGTCCACGCCTTCTATCAAGTAATTCTTTGAGGAGACCTTTGGACAACAAGTGGCTGATCTCTTTCCTGAGTGCAATACAATTCTCAGTAGTGTGCCCAAAGTCTTCATGATAGGCGCACCACTTAGACTTGTCTTTCCAGATTGATGGCTTATCTGCCTTCTTGGGCCATCTAGCTTTTTCACCCAGGTTGTCCATAGCATTGATTAATCCTGCTATATCAATGGAGAAACAATAGCCATCAATTCTAGGATATGAAGAATCATCATCCTCATCATTATCATCTATAACATGAATTCTAGAAGAGTCGGGTTTAGAGTAGGGTTTACCCCTATTAGATCTGGCATGAGATGTTTCCATCTTGCCACCAGAATGGGATGAGTCTGTTCTGCCACTAGAATGTTCTGAAGTTGCATTCTTCTTGATTGATTTGTCCTGGAGCAACTTGTCCTCTTCCAACCTGATAAATTTAGATGCTCTGGTTCTGATTTCGTCCAGCCTCTTGCATGGCGTCATGACTAAATCATCATAATAGGGAGAATCCTTCTTGAGCCCCATCCTGAAGGCTTCAATTGCAGTTGCTGTATCTAGGTTAGAAATGTTCATTGCCTCCCTGTTGAACCTGCTCAGATAGTCTTTAAGCAGTTCTTCAGGTTGTTGGACCACCCTGTAAAGATCATTGTCAGCTTCTCGAATACCCTGTTGCATGAAAATTGATTAGTGAACATGTTGATAAGTTGAGCATATGATCCAATAGAACCCAAAGGCTGGTTGATGAGCCATCTCAAGGCTGCCCCTGTAAGAGTTGATCCGAAGCCCCTGCAAAAGCAAGATTCCTTGTATTGAGGTGAAATATGGACTACATCCATCTTCTCCTGATATAATGCAACATGCTCCGCTGGGTTAGTTGTCCCATCATACTGCTTCATATGAGGTGGACTGAACTTCTTAGGTATGACCACATTGGCTATGGCTGGAGTGAAGCGAGACTCATTGTAACATGTTGGAGAAGCATAGTTGTACGGCATAGTCATCCCTGGTACGCTCATAACCAGTTCTTTTAGCTCTTGCATTTGCTTGCTAAGTAGGCTACCTGCATCATTGTTAGCAGTAGGGAATTGATGATTATTAAGATAGGCTCCGCGGCGAGCGGTTTGTTATAAATTGTACGGTTTGTAAACATCTTTCTCTCTCTCTTTTGGATGAGTCGAATCCGACTGATTTGGAGCGCCGTCTTCTTTCATTTTAATGCAAGTAATTTATTGTTTGCTTTTAAAAAAAATCAAATCTATGTATAATAAAATTCACTCTATCCCAGAAAGATAGTCTCATTTTGACTTTTTATAGTCAACAAAAATAAATTTTGACCAAATATTGGTGTCAATTTAATGATCACAATGAAATTATTAAAATTGTTATTAATAAATCACTTAATGATTTATCAATTACATAAAATTTCACTAGAATGATTAGATTGTCACCAATGGTTGGTTAAAGTTCATTTTGTTGACTATAAAAAGTCAAATGAGATTATCTTTCCAGGACCGAGGGAATATCTAATATAGGTATATTATGGGCCCAGTATTTGACATCCTTGCGCAATGGTGGTGTTAGGATTTTTTTGAAGTTACGAGAGGATTGAGATTTTTTTTTGATCAACACACCATATATACCAAAGGATTAAAAGGTTATTTTACATGCATAGTAACACCTTGAAAAAAAGCTACCTCTCTATTAATTTTTACACGAAACATATGCTGAAGCAAACTAGGAAATTCGTCTAGATATTCCATTTCCGATGCTTTTTCA
Source organism: Campanula takesimana (assembly GCA_026119855.1). NCBI lineage: Eukaryota > Viridiplantae > Streptophyta > Magnoliopsida > Asterales > Campanulaceae > Campanula > Campanula takesimana. Next base: position 1,601,380 of record JAOWBW010000001.1, read on the forward strand.
GACAATCAGTAACCAGATTGACTGCACCGACTGGGACGGTATGACATCTGCATATAATATTAAAGGTGACCAAATAGTTAGTTTCAATATGAATACTAACAATGTTTTGAGTTAAAGCACAATGTAATCCCATTCTAAATGGCCATATTTCAGCAATGATATTCGATGCATTTCGAATAATACCACCAATCCCCGCACTTCCCGGATTATTTTTGGCTGCCCCATCTATGTTTAACTTGAAATTGGTATAATTTTACGGACACCAACTAATGGGGATTGATATTCTTAAAGCTTGTACACGTGGGATTTTTGGAAAATATTTAGGAATTCTGCTCCCAAATGGTAGAATTACAAAATCTATGTTTGAAATTTTAAACAAATCTTTTAGAATCTGACTTTCCTTGTGGCAAAATAAATTTTTCGGGAGCTGGTAGAGTCACTCTAATTAAAGATACACTTTTTTTCACTTCGTATTTACTCAATGTCATCTCTTCCTCTTCCAAAAACTTCAACTTTGAAGCTTACTTCGTTAATTCGGAAGGTTTTTTGGTCTGTTTCGAGTGATCGGCGGGGTATGCCGTTAATAGTCTGGAGTAATTTGGAGAAACGATTAAGGAATGGGGGGTCTAGGGTTTCAGAACTTGGACGGACTAAATAAAGTTTTTCAATTAAAGCTTCTTTGGCGATTATTAAATCAATCTCAGTCCCTTTAGGCACAATTAATAAAAGCAAAATATTTTACATCTTTAGATTTATTCCAAGCTACAGCTAAAGTTAATTCTTCTTGGGGATGGAAACAAGTTTCCAAACTTATTCCATTATTCCAATTGAGAATTGTTCATTATGTTGGTAATGGTCATGACACAAAATTCTGGACGGATGTTTGGTGTTCATCCGCTCCTCTCACTGAATCAACAACTCGTCCCATTCCAACATCATGGCATGATCATACAGTCGATCACTATCATGTGAATTCAAATTGGAAGTTAACAAAATTAGGGTTTTTCTTGCCTTATTACTTTCTTAGGATCATTCAGGCTTACACTATCCCAATTTCGAACATTTCAGGCTTACACACTTGTGGCTAATGAAAAAACAAGACCATATTATTTCTCAGCATTTTATCCCTTGGAATTGTTTATGGAAGCTGCCTTGTAGATATTGACTGAAAATGTTTATTTAGCAAAGTAGTTTAGATGCACTCCCTACATCTTCGGTACTTTCAAGAAAGCGAATCATTCCAGAGGATTGAGATTGAATTATGCTTTATGCATCCAAGGGCCAATACGACGACGTAAGACAAATTACCGACATTGCCGTATGGTTGTTTTTTTTCCGGGCAAATAGCACATTAGTGCCCCAAAGTTTCATATGAGTTGCAATTTAGGTCCTAATGTTCTAATTTTGGCAATTTGGTGCCTAATGTTCAACTTTTGTGGCGAAATAGGTCTTTTTTTGGATGGTCATGGATGGAAGCTAACGAAATTAACGAAAAATTTAACGAGCTTCTTTAAAAATTGCATTTCTTACCCATAAAGTTCAATAATTATTTATGTTGTCCCCATTTTGTTAAAAACTTTACAACTCCTAAAATTATATATATATATATATAGGTAGGTGCTCAAATGAGAACCTAAATATTGTGAGAACTATGAGAACCAATAATAGCCCTTAGATTAGAAAAAAAAAAAGCACGGTTCAGATTGGATTTTAAAGCAAGACCATGCGGTGGCAATTTTGAAATAACTTGGAACTTCAAGGGCAAAACAGGTATTGTATCGTTATGTTCTTATTTGTGGCTCTGCGATGAACACGTCGACGGCAGAAAGGGAGACGGTGGCATTTTTGTAATAACTCGGATTTTATTAGATACACTTAGTTTTTGCCTAAATGTATCCAAGTAAACATTGGATACATTTAGTTTTGACCTAATGTATCCAATGAATTATCCAAGTGAACATTGGATACATTAGTTTTTTGCCTAAATGTATCCAAGTAAACATTGGATACATTTAGTTTTGACCTAATGTATCCAAGTAATGTATCCAATGAATTATCCAAGTGAACATTGGATACATTAGTTTTTGCCTAAATATATCCAAGTAAACATTAGATACATTTAGTTTTGACCTAATGTATCCAATGAATTATCCAAGTGAACATTGGATACATTAGTTTTTGCATAAATGTATCCAAGTAAACATTGGATACATTTAGTTTTGACCTAATGTATCCAAGTAATGTATCCAATGAATTATCCAAGTGAACATTGGATACATTAGTTTTTGCCTAAATGTATCCAAGTAAACATTGAATACAGTAGGAAATACCTTCTGTATCTATGGAATTCGCCTTTCCCGACTTCAGCGCGCGTTATGTTTTTAAAAGCGATATGACCATTATGCCCTCGCGTCTCCTTTAACTTCAAAATTGCCACCGCCTAGTTATGTTTTTACCTCTAATCTGGACAGTCCATTTAATCCTAAGGCTAGTAATGGTTCTCATGGTTCTCATGTAATTTGGTTCTCACAGGAGCAGGACCCTATATATATATATATATATATATATATATATATATATATATATATAGGTAGGTGCTCAAATGAGAACTTAAATATCATGAGAACCATGAGAACCAAGGATAGCCATTGGATTAGACACAAATCAAGGGTTTAGATTACCTTTTTAGTTTAAAAATTCGGTGGCATTCTTGTAATTAGGTTGACAGGCAAAGGGAAGGGCAAAATACCATGTGTGTTCTAGAATTTACCACGTCATCACCCAAAATTTCCCTAAATTTTCAAAATTAAATATCTCATTAACTACAAATCAAAAAATAATCCGAGAACACTGATTTTTTTGTCTCGACGAGACGAATCAAACTACATCCCTGAAGATAGGGTTTTGAAAAAATAATATTGAACAACGTCTAATTTTTAAAATACGCTTAGATACGATATGTGTTTGCCTATTGTATCTAATTGCATTGTTATGAACATTGTATTGGATACAAATGGCTATTTAGCTATTGTATCTAACATCAATGTGTCAACATTGCTGTTGAATACAATAGGTGTTTGCCTATTGTATCTAACTGAATTGTTATGAACATTGTTGTTAGATACAAATAGCTATTTAGCTATTGTATCTAACATCAATGTGTCAACATTGCTGTTGGATACAATAGGTGTTTGCCTATTGTATCTAACTGAATTGTTATGAACATTGTATTGGATACAATAGCTATTTAGCTATTGTATCTAACAGCAATGTATTAACATTGTTGTTGGATACAATAGGTGTTTGCCTATTGTATCTAACTGAATTGTTATGAACATTGTATTGGATACAATAGCTATTTAGCTATTGTATCTAACAACAATGTATTAACAATGTTGTTTAACATTGTTGTTAGATACAATAGCTAAATAGCTATTGTATCCAATACAATGTTGACACATCCTGTTAGATACAATAGCTAATTGGCTATTTGTATCAAATACAATGTTCATAACAATTCAGTTAGATACAATAGGCAAACACCTATTGTATCCAACAGCAATATTGACACATTGCTGTTAGATACAATAGCTAAATAGCTATTTGTATCCAACAACAATGTTCATAACAATTCAGTTAGATACAATAGGCAAACACCTATTGTATCCAACAGCAATGTTGACACATTGCTGTTAGATACAATAGCTAAATAGCTATTTGTATCCAATACAATGTTTATAACAATTCAGTTAGATACAATAGGCAAACACCTAATGTATCCAACAGCAATGTTGACACATTGCTGTTAGATACAATAGCTAAATAGCCATTTGTATCCAATACAATGTTCATAACAATTCCGTTAGATACAATAGGCAAACACCTATTTTAACCAACAACAATGTTGACACATTGCTGTTAGATACAATAGCTAAATAGCCATTTGTATCCAATACAATGTTCATAACAATTCCGTTAGATACAATAGGCAAACACCTATTGTAACCAACAACAATGTTGACACATTGCTGTTAGATACAATAGCTAAATAACTATTTGTATCTAACATCAATTTTCATACACATTGTTATTGGATACACTAGCTACTCCCATGTTGTATGCAATGCGATATTCATATCAATACAGTTAGATACAATAGCAAACACCTATTGTATCCAACATCAATGTTGACACATTGCTATATGGATACAATAGCTAAATAGCTATCGTATCCAATACATTGTTTATAACAATTCAGTTAGATACAATAGGCAAACGCCTATTGTATCCAACAGCAATATTGACACATTGCTGTTAGATACAATAGCTAAATAGCTATTTGTATCCAATAGCAATGTTCATAACAGTTCAGTTAGATACAATAGGCAAACACCTATTGTATCCAACATCAATGTTGACACATTGCTGTTAGATACAATAGCTAAATAGTCATTTGTATCCAATACAATGTTCATAATAATCCAGTTAGATACAATAGGCAAACACCTATTGTATCTAAGCGTATTTTAAAATTTTGACGTTGTTCAATATTATTTTTTCAAAACCCTATCTTCAAGGATGTAGTTTGATTCGTCTCGTCGAGACAAAAAAATCAGTGTTCTCGGATTATTTTTTTGATTTATAATTAATGAGATATTTAATTTTGAAAATTTAGGGAAATTTTGGGTGATGACGTGGCAAATTCTCGAACACACATGGTATTTTGCCCTTCCTTTTGTTTGTTAACCTAATTACATGAATGCCACCGAAGTTTTAAACTAAAAAAGTAATCTAAACCCTTGATTTGTGTCTAATCCAATGGCTATCATTGGTTCTCATAGTTCTCATGTAATTGAGTTCTCATAAGAGCATGACCCTATATATATACATATGTATATATATATATATATATATACAGTCCGGATCCTATGCGCACCATCCGTACGCATTAGGGTAAAAATAATTACAGCTTTTCGTTTCCTCTCTAAATTCACTGCGCCCAAGAAATTCCCTTGCAATCTCTTCTCGCCAGAAATCTCTTTTGATCATTTCTCTTTGTGATTCTTCCTCAGAGGCTACATCTCCTTCCCACTCGGAAGCACCGGTGAGTTTATTGGCCTCATAAACGCGTCCAAGCAACAGAATTTCACCAACCAGCTTATTGTAGTCGTTCTACCTCTCCTTTCTACTTTCTTCTTCTTCAATTTGTTGATTTTGGATTCCGAACTCCGAACGTTCTCGTTTCTCTTTTATTCGTCTTCAATTTGTTGATTTTTAATTCTGAAGGAAGACTATGAAATTTGCCCAAGTTTGCAAATTGATTTTTATTTACTTTGATTTTTGTTGAATTTGCAAATGTGAGAACTGGAATTGTAATCATGTTTCTCCATAGTTGGCTGAACTGAATGAACCAGAAAGTTGAATGTTGGACTGCCTTGTATGACTCCTGGATGTGTTTGCTAATGTCATGGTGGTTCCATTTTGGAAAAAGAAAAAAGTGGGTCATGAATACTTAAAACATAGGTGCCAACCAGAGTACTAAAAACTGGTAAACGTATTTGTTAAAGACGAAGTAAGAAAGATCGCAGGTTTGCAGGGCCAGAGAAGAGATCAGATGAGTTTTTTGTTTTCCAGTGGGAAGGAAAGAAAACGCACATCGTTAATTTTAGTCCTAATCCGTACGCACAATCCGCACCTGATCGTTATATAATATTATATATATATATATATATATATATATATACACACACACACATTATATTATATTAATAAAAGAATGTATATTTTAATTAACCCAAAAAAACATACTAATATCAAAGTAAAATATTGTTTATCATTTAAAATAATAATTTTTTGAATAGTAGTAAAAATTATAAGAATAAAAATACATTACACTAAAATCATTTATAATTCTAATTCCTTAAGTAAAGGGACTAAAATTATGTTTAGAAAAAAAGTAAAGGGCTAAATTTAGATATTAGTCCATAGTTTAGCCTTAAAAAACATCTTTTAACCTAAATTTGCTTGAAAAGGGAAAATAAAAAATTAAACCTAAACTTCTACCTTCTTCGTTTCCTTCCCCCCACCACCCCCCCACCACACACACACACACCAGCCACCAGCCACCTTCACATCTTTTCTTCTCCTATGCTTTATCTTACTCCCACAGCGCCAACTTGCCTTTTTGGGTAAGAAATGCAATTTTTAAAAAAGCTCGTTAATTTTTTTCGTTAATTTCGTTAGCTTCCATCCATGACCATCCAAAAAAGACCCATTTCGCAACTCGTATGCAACTTTGGGGCACTAATGTGCTATTTGCGCTTTTTTTATTTATTTATTTTTTTTTTTTTTTAAAAAAAAAGAGAAAAAAAAAGCCCTAACTTGTTGTAGACTTGATTTAATTTCTGTCAACAGTCGAGTGTAACCCGAGAGAGATAGAGGCGCTGGACGATTAGAGAGACGACCGGAGGAAAACAGGCGACTGCCGGCGAAGAGCTCTACCATCCACATTCCGCAACTGCTCGGGTGAGTTATTGCCCTAGTTTCCCCAATTTCCCCCTTAATTTTGTTGTGATTATCCATTTGGTTTCCTGGATGTATCGGATTTTCTTGTTGCATTATTATTTATTTCTAATTCACTGGATGGTATGTAACAACTCAGATTGATTCTCAGCAAATTGGGAATTTTACTAAGAATTCAAATAACAATTCAGAACAAGGAAATACGAAATTGACTTGAAATTCAGATGAACTACAACAATTAATTAGTTAAGCTACTCCTACGTACTTGCTAAACTATGCTGAATAATACCATTGTCCATCATATCCTTGAAATTCAGATGAACTACAACTATGCTGAATAATACCATTGTCCATCATATCCTTGATTTGCTTTTCAATCTCTGCCTTCTGAAAATGGGGAGCTCTGTATGGTCTGAGACTGATTGGATTACTTCCTTCTTTGAGGGGAATCTTATGATCATGTCTCCTGTAAGGAGGTAAGCCAACTGGCTCTTCAAACACCCCTTTATACTCCTGTAATAGACCACCTATTGCTGGTACTGTTAAGCCTTGTTCCTGACTGCCCTTCATATAGAATAAGTAGCCCACAATGCCCTGTTTAGTCTTCTTGATCAGCTTACTCAAACCTTTACTACTAATCAGCTTCAATGACCCTTCTTCCTCAGTATCTTTCAATGTGATCTTTTTCCTTCCCATGTGAAGGGATATTTCCATTTTATTATAATCTAGGGTGATGGGGCTGTGTGCTTTCAACCAAGCTACCCCTAAAATGTCACAACCCCCTAAAGGCAGTACCCTCAAGTCTGCCATAAAATCATACCCTTGCATCTCCCACTTGAAGTTAGTACAAAGAGCATCACTTGAGAGTCTATTTCCATCTGCAACTGTGACATTAAGGGGTAAGGTTTGAATGGCTAAACTTCCCAATTGAGCAGCAGTGTCAGGGTCAATGAAATTGTGGGTGGATCCACTGTCAATAAGGATAGTGATTGTCCTCTTCCTCACCTTACCCGTCAGCTTGATGGTGTTATGAGAAAGAACACCATTTAAAGCCATAACAGATATTAGTGCCTCATCATCTTCTTCCTTGACAATTTCCTCCTCCTCCACATCCAGTATTTCTTCCTGAATGATCTCCTCCTCTTCACCATACAGTGAATATAACTTGACCTTACATATATGGCCCTTACTAAATTTTTCATCACAGTGAAAACACAACCCTTTGCTCCTCCTGTCATTTATCTTACGAGCAATGCTAGGGGAACAAAATAAAGTCACAAAATCTTGCTCACAACATGAGGTGGCGATATTTTATTGGTTGAATCGATAATGGACCCGCCACACTCTAATTAAAAACACCAATAAAATCTTTACACCTAAGATTTTGTGAGCAAGTTTTTGTGACTTTTTTGTGCCCCTAGTATTATTCTTATCTCACTGCTGGTCAATTGTCTTTTGGTACCACTGGTTTGGCTGGGCTTATTGACAGATTTGGAAGTGGAATATGAGTCTGAGTAGTTGGTATAGGCAGGAGTAAGTGGTTTACTATATGGGGTAGGTTTTTGAGTGGTGGTGAACTTAGTTTGGGAAAAGGATGGTTTGAATTTGGAGCTGTTTATGTTCAGTTCAGCCTGCCTAGCTAAATCCATAGCTTCCTCAACTGAATTTGGTTTGGCCATTTTAACTGCCCCCTTTATTTCTCCCTTGAGTCCACTTAAGAATCCTGACAGGAAATAAGCTTCTGTGAATCCATTCTGACCTTGGATGATTAAGGCCCTTAGTTCCTCAAACTCATCAATATAGGCACTCATAGATCCTGTCTGTGTCAACTTATTGAACTCTTCCTGAGGGTCCCTGTGTTCATTTGCTTCAAACTTACCCACCACATCATTTGCAAAAGCCCTCCATGGCACCAGTCCTCTTCCCACATGATAAAATTGGTACCGATGACTAGCTCTTCCCTCAAAATAAGTTGAAGCATACTTGGCCTTTCTCAATTCATCCATGGGGTTAAAATCAAAATACTGGTCACACCTAATCACCCACCCCCTAGCATCAGATCCATTAAACTTTGGAAAATCCATTTTGGGTGGTTTGGCATGCCATGGCCCATTCCAATTGGGTGGAACATAATTAGGATGTTGCATATAGGCATTGAACTGGTTTTGGGGTATTTGTTGGTTTTGGAAGGTAAATTGATGTTGATTGTGATTTGGGGAAGATTGAACTGGGTTTGGTTGATTAGTGTTTGGAGAAAAATGAGCTTGACTGTGTGAAGGGATGGTGGAGTGTGTGTAACCCATGTTCTGAGCATTATTGGTGTGTGTAGTGTGTGAAGGATTAGATTGATTTGGGGAAGGGTTGTGAATTGAGTGGTACCTCCCATCGGCTTCAAATCTGACTTCTGGGAATTTGTTTGATTCTTCACCTACTTCGGATCGATGAGTATCAACATGGCCCTTTCCAGTGTTACCTCTAACTCCCATGGCCTCTAACATCGCATCCACACTTGCCAACAGTGTATCCATCTTCTCCATACGTCTGTCAATCGATTCCATCCGTTTTTCCGTGACCTCCATCCCTTTTGATACGAGCTCGTGAAGCTCATTCATCCGTTTATCTTGTCCATCCAGTTTCTTCTCCAAGTCCTTCCATCTCGCAGCTTCTGCCATTGATTAAAGAAGCGAGTCTGGAATTAACCAAGCTCTAGATACCAATTGTAACAACTCAGATTGATTCTCAGCAAATTGGGAATTTTACTAAGAATTTAAATAACAATTCAGAACAAGGAAATACGAAATTGACTTGAAATTCAGATGAACTACAACAATTAACTAGTTAAGCTACTCCTACGTACTTGCTAAACTAGAAATGAAATAGCAATACTCCATTCACATCCTTTCTCACTGTGAGCTCAACCCTATATCTCTCCTCCATTCCACGCCATCCGTGCCAGCTTGTGACTCACGAAAAGTGTGACAACATCTGCTACTCACGTGCCATAACGTTATGACTACAATGCCCTCACTTAAGGAGAATAAAAGACTATTCTGCCCCTGTTGGTTATGGTGATCGTTACAGGTGAATTTTTATATTATTGTCTACATTAATTTCATAACTCTTTCTCCTCCCCAGAATTATAGTTCACGTTCAATTTCTATGAAGGGCAAGTAGACAAACCATCAAAAAATTGATCATCTGGGAAAATCTTTTTGGAAGGGAAGGACTAGATTAGTGTCAAATAAAATTTATATTTATTTTAGAGTAATTACTTTTATTATTCTCCTCTATCATCTATGGTTGTACATTAAAGGAAATCTAACTAATGGTAGGAATACACGAAAAATAATTCTTGTGTTCTATACTGTGCGTAAGTTTAAAGCCTATGAGAACTTTCGAATGAAACAGTGTACCACATGAGCTCATGGCACGTCACCACCTTCGAACAATGCACCATGTGGCTTCAAATAATTTGTTAAATGATATTTGCATTTTTTAAAAAATTTGAATAGTTTACTAATTTGTCTTATTCGCTTTTATCCCATTTGATACGATAATGTTGCAAGGTTTTTTCCGTCTCATCATGTTGAATCAATATTTTCTCAAAGTGTAGGCTTACCGTTAAAGGGCCCGGGCCTAGATCAAGCGAGCTGCTCAGCTTGAGCTTGGACAATCTTTTACTAGCACTAATTTGCTTTATTCCCCTTTTTATCCTACGCGATACAATGCTAGTTTAAGGTGGCACCACCGTGCAGTGATGAGGAGACATGAGTTTTTGTGATTTAACCGTTCTAGTATGAACTGTAAAAATTGGAATGAATACGATGAAAATCTCTTCTTCATTGCCATTTTTAGCCTTCTACACCGGAAACAGTTTGATGTCTTTATTCGTAATTTGATTAGCCTTTTTAAGTTAGCTCATAAGCATATAGGAGTTGTATGCCAAAGGGCATATAGGTAGAAAGTTAGAGATTTTGGAGTTCGAAGAAGGTGAAGGAGTTGTTTTCCTATGGCTTGTTATTCTGATGAAGCAACAGATATGTGCGTCAAATTTGTCAGTAAATATTTTATCTCTAGAAGGAAAGACGTGTTGGGGTGCAACCCAAAGTCCCATATCGGCAATTGAGCAAACAATTGCAAGGTATATAAGAGCACCCACCCACTTCATTGGCCTTTTGGGAAGTTCCCAAAAACAAATCCGTGCGGGCTGGGCCCAAAGCGGACAATATCATACTAATGTGGGAAAGTGGTGGTGGTGGTCGCGGTCCCTACAAGTGGTATCAGAGCCATGGTTCAGATGGGCCCGACCGGGTGGACCGTGTGTGTGCTTTATATGGTGGGGTTCCCCTTGTGCGACATTGCGAATGGAGTCTTGCAATCGAGGGCGGTGGTGTTCCGCGGGCGGTTGGTACAAGCTTTCGCTGGATATGGGCCAGAGGAAACACTGCGGGCCATAGCGGTGTGGTCCTTGGTTTGAGGGGAGGATGGTTGGGGTGCAACCCAAAGTCCCACATCGGCAATTGAGCAAACAATTGCAATGTATATAAAAGCACCCACCCACTTCATTAGTATGAGGCCTTTTGGGAAGTTCCCAAAAACAAATCCGTGCGGGCTGGGCCCAAAGCCGACAATATCATACTAATGTGGGAAAGTGGTGGTGGTGGTCGCGGTCCCTACAAGACGTGTGGAGCAGATGATCTAGGACTTAGCTTTTACAGGATATGAAAAATATTTTGGTCAATTAGGTTATTAACATATCAATGCATCAGCATTTGCAGTGATGAAGCAAAGAAAAATGGCAACTGTATTTACTATCTTGTGATTGTTGTTATTCTTACCTTCTTTGTTTTATCTTGTGTGGTTAAAAAGTTATCGCCCAAAAATTTATGGCTTAACCACCGAAAAGATTGGTTCTTCGGGGGAAAGTATATCTTATAAAGTAATTTGCGTGGTTTTGAGTTCCATTAGAAATCTCTCTACGTCTTCGTTAATCTGTAGATAATTTGGTGCCCTAATTTGTTTAGCCTATTCACAGACAAATCATCAGCATGGCCTGATGTTAGAATTGTCAATCCTTTTATTGAACTCTATCTTTCTAATATAAAACCTCTTCTCTATTTCTCTCTCTCTCTCTCTCTCTCTCTCTCTCTCTCTCTCTCTCTTTATGTATGTATATGTGTGTGTGTGTATTTATATACTACCTCTGTTCCAACTCAATGTGCACAGTTACTAGTCATTTGGTCAACTCAATCGTACTTTGACCATAATTTTATAAAAAGCTAGATATCCCTATGCAATTCTAAAAAATGTTATTGATACTATTCCTAACGGGAAACAGTGACAATTTTAGAATTGCATAGGAATATCTAGATTTTTATATATTATGGTCCAAGTTCGATTGAGTTGACCAAATGAATAGTAAGTGGGCACATTGAGCTGGGACGGAGGTAGTATATAAAGTTCTTATTTTTTGTATCCTGCTGCTTGAAAATTTATGTTAAGTTCTAGTTGAAGCCTTGAAGGTGATTGTGATATAATGGGTGCAGGATCTTCAGTATGTCGGGAAGACATCGTATGCCACGTCAGCCCGATAATTTCCGAGGTTCACGTGATGCCCCCCTGCCCATCATGCACCGAGTACCCGTCCCCCTCCCCCCTCATCCTGCTGCTCTTGAAGAGGAACTCCAACTCCAGCACAGAGACATCCAAAGGATCCTTGCTGAGAACATTCACGTGGTTGATGAGAATGTGAGTCTTCAGAGAGAATTGACTGCAGTCAAAGAAGAGATTCGAAGATTGGGTCAAATAATACCCAATCTGCACGCTGAAAAAGATGCAAGGGCGAGGGAGTTGATTGATCGAGGGTTGAAGCTAGAGGATGAGCTCAGAGGATCTGAGCCGTTGAGGGCAGAAGTTCCCCAGTTAAGATCTGAAGCTCAGAAATTGAATACTGTGAGGCAGGAATTGTCTGCAAAAGTTCAGACACTTGCTAAGGATATTACCAGAGTGAGAGCTGAAAACGAGCAAGTGGTTGCGTTGAAGACGGATATTGATGGTATGAGGAAAGATCTTTTGGAGATGAGGTTTGTACGGATGATAAGTTTTTGTCGATTTTCTTTTTCTCCGCTCCTTCCAAATATGAGGTTTTCATTGTTATTTAAGCTGCACGGAGAGATAATATTTGACTTGTTTTAGGAGGGATTTTGAGATAAAAAAGAAAGCGAACGAGGAGCAGCTGGTACAGAAGGAAGCAATGGAGAAGAGCCTTGTTTCCATGGCACGGGAAATAGAGAAGCTTCGAGCAGAGCAACTTAGTTTGGAGAGGAGACCACGGGGACTAGGTAACTTCTCTTTCTCCTCCTATCGTTTCTTGTGATTACAAACGAAAATAAGCACGTAAGCTTGCTATTTAGTTACTCCGTCCCAAAATGAATGTCCGAAATTGCTCTTGATCAAGAGCATTTTAGACTTTCATTTTGGGATCAAGAGCAATTTCAGAAACTCATTTTGGGACCAAGAGCAATTTTGGATATTCATTTTGGGACGGAGGTAGTTTTTATTTATTTACTTATATAATGTAGGTGCTGGGGGATATGGAATGTTAAGTGGAAGCCCTGAAATGAGGTATCCAGGTGGTAGTGGATACAGTGATGTTTATGGGCCTGGGGCTTGGGCACCGTATGATCATCATCGTGGGCCCCCACGTCGCTGATCTCGTGTGGATATTCTCTGGTGGGGGGATTTGCAGCTTGTGGAAGGAGAACTGGGCAGAGATCCCTAGCCATGTGTGTTGACTTGTTTGATTGGATTGTGCTCGGTTTGGTCATGTTTTTAAGTCAAGTGAGATTTGTTTTCTGGTAGCACATGTTAAATCAGATTACTATGTTGTTGTAGGGGATACATAACAGTATGTTACATTTCCAGTTTTATAAACCATTACCTTTTTTTTTCTCCACCCTTGCATATAATCTTATTTTGTTGGGTACATATTTTTGTACATACTACAGGTCTGTTTCCCTGGGATTTTTACGCCGAATTTGGTAGCTATGTGTGTTGACTTGTTTGATTAGATTGAGTTGAATTTATAATTTGAAATTTTCTTAATTTGGTGCTTTTTGATGCTCAGTCCGTCTTTTTTTTTTTTTTTTTTGTTGTTGTACAGGGAATTTCCGATGAGAAGGAAAGGTGGGATGTACATCCATATTCTTTAGCTAAGATCTCTTTCTTTTAGTACTCCCTGTCGTAGACATATTCTGAAAAGGGTAAATGGACAAATAGGGTCCAAAAGTTTTAACATTTTGATGGCTGTTTCCATAAATTAAGATTAATAATTCCACTCCCAACCATCGTAAAAAATGAATGTCCAAGAGCTAGTACTAAATTTTCATGTCAAACTTGGAGAGTGTGTTTTTGTCCTGAAATAACTTAAACAAAATTGAACGCCGTTGCCGGGGATCGAACCCGGGTCACCCGCGTGACAGGCGGGAATACTTACCACTATACTACAACGACTTGTTGTCTTCTAGTAAACCTTTACGCTATTTAATTCGGTTGCTTGGCAAATGTTCAGATGTACATTTACCATGTCTAATTCATTCATTCGGATCAAACCTGTTCACAAGCTAATTTAGGGTTAATAACAATTTAGACCCTGAAGTATGATACCACCCTTCCAATCGAGCCTTGCATGTCTTTTTTCGCCAGATCGGACCCTGGGGTGATTCATTTTCGCCAGTTAGGGCCTTTTTAACGGAATTCGTTAAAAAGTCAGTTAAAAGGCATGTGCCGTGCACGTGACTAACGGAATTGGGTTGTTTGAAGTTGATGTTTCTTTTAAGGGGTTTAATGAAAATTCGAAACTTAATAGTGCTGAAAATAAAAATAATTAATAAAATAGTAAATAAAAGGGTTTTTAAAGTTATTTTCAAAATATTAATAAAAAAGAAAATTAAATAAGAATTTTATTTTATAAACAAAATAAATCAAATTTTACATTTACCAAAAAAAATCTTCATCCAATAAATATGCAACATTTTATAATTTATAATAGAAAATAAAAAAATTAAGGCATTAATATATTTACTTTTTCTTCACCCACATAATTTAATATTTTTTATTCAATCCTTATTATTTATCATATTAGCAATATCAAAATTAAAAAAAAATAGAATATTTTTGACAAAAATATCTTAAATTATTACTAAATAGGAAATCAAGCATTACTAGTAGTTTTTTTTTTTTTTAAATTGTACAATTTCTATATGATTAATTTAGTATATAAAAACTTTTAAATCGAATTTCATCCTTAAAAAAAAAAAAAAAAACATTTACCCTTCCCAGACTTCTTCTTCGTATCCACTCCTCCTTAACCAACCCGCCGCCACCTCCACCACCCTTACCACCATCGCCTTAGTCCCCCACCCACTTCCAACAAGTTCGGTCGATCCCCCTTTACCAAAATACCACCACTCAGAAACAAATTGAGAACTGAAGCAGGATATTAGAAAAACCAAGTTGCCGGAAAAATTGTCACAGTCGACTGAAAAAGTAACAAAATTGCCCAAATAGAATCCATTTATGAATCCCAAGTCACAGTTCTGAAATTCAGGGCCGTCAAACAACGTTGTTCAAGGAGATACTTAGAAGAGAAATCCATTTTTGAATCCATTGTTGATAACAGAGAAGAGAAATTAGCCAGTGAATAGAATCCGGAGGCGGTGGTGAAGGAGATACTTAGAAGAACAGAGAAGATGAATCTGATTTAAGAAGAGCGGAATCATTGAAGACGACGACAACGGAAAGTAGTGGCAGCGCCGGCCCCGTGGAGAAGATGACAGAGACTGATTTTTTTTTTTAATTTTTTTTTATAAAGAAGTTAATTGAATCGAATTTCATTCCCTGCCCAATAAAGGCCTACTTCTCACCTTATTTTGAGATTGAGACTAGAGAGAGTGTAGAGGAGAAAGAGAGAGAGACGGGAGGAAGAAGAAGGGAGTTGTTATTTTTATTTTTACCCCCTCATTTTCAAAATCTTTCATTAAACCCCTTAAAAGAAACATCAACTTCAAACAACACAATTCCGTTAGTCACGTGCACGGTACATGCCTTTTAACTGACTATTTAACGAATTCTGTCAAAAAGGCCCTAACTGGCGAAAATGAATCACCCCAGGGTCCGATCTAGCGAAAAAAGACATGCAAGGCTCGATTGGAAGGGTGGTATCATACTTCAGGGTCTAAATTGTCATTAACCCTCTAATTTATTCATTCAGTTTGAGAAGCCTATAGAATTCACACATATCAATCACCGAATGCGCGTCAATATATTGTAGGGACAGTGACCACCACCACCACTTTCCCACATTAGTATGATATTGTCCGCTTTGGGCCCAGCCCGCACGGATTTGTTTTTGGGTCAACCCCAAAAGGCCTCATACTAATGAAGTGGGTGGGTGCTCTTATATACCTTGCAATTACAATTGCCGATGTGGGACTTTAGATTGCCACCCAACATATATAAGGGGGTTTTCATTGATCTTTTCTTAATTTGCAATGGAGATGACGGGTCTGAAACAACAAAAATACCATGAAATGTGAATGGAAACGCATCGATCTACACTCATTCTAAGTCACCAAGAAAATCCGGATGGCGAACGCCAAGTTATTGATTTGAAAGTTTTCTTCTTTTGTTGGAGTGCCATTTAGTTGTAGCTGACCAAAACCAATCTTAGTATGTTGTTTGCCTGTAGGCCTTTAGTAAAGTGGATGCAGAAGCAGATTAGAGGTGGAAAACTAAGATTTATATTTCATTGTCAAAGAATCAAATTCCCCTTGCTTTCTACATTTTCTTTGACCACCATAAGCTACCCAAACAATAAACTGACCTACAAACAATTATAAATATGCCTCAACAAACTTATATAAAACTTAAATCAATTATTAGCATGAAACTAGCGATATCAGGATCTCTTTTTTAAGACCCTCGAAAGCCCTCGGATAGTCGATGGAGTTGTTCGGCAACATCCACCGATGAGTTTAGCTCCTGCGTCACGCCAACTTGTAGCAAACTCCTCAAACTTGTGATCATCAAAACACTTAGATGGCTGCCCATAAAACAAAAATGATGGTTACAAATTAATTGAGTATTACTCTCTCTCTCTCACACATATTAAGTGTCATAGTTGACTAGTCAAACTTTTTTTTGAGGATTGTGCTTTAAATGTTTGTACATTACTTGTCCGATGTTAAAATTTCACTAATATTTTATTTTGGGGCGAACCAAAAATGAAAACGCAATATTTATTATGGGACGGAGGGGTTGCTATGTAATCTAGTGCTATTACTCACCAGCCATTTCTTTGCTATGCCATCCCAAATCTCCCCGCTGTTGGGATACACGATTATGATCTTTCCCGTTAACTGCATAAGAATAAAACAAATGCAGACATGGATTAGTCAACTGCAGAAGTCAATATATGTTTAAAACAAATTTGATCGTAGAGTAATGAGAAAATTCACCTTATTGAATTTCTGGATGAGGCTCTGAACAAAATGGGGTGGTGCACAATTAATTCCAACAGCAGTAACTTTGTTACTTTTGTTGATAATCTCGAGGCACTCGTTAAAGGTCTCTCCTGAAGGAGCATGTTCACCATCAACAGAACTGAAACAGATCCACGATGGAATCTCAACGTTTTCTTCTTCAAGCAACTCTACACACGCCTGAAAAATATGGAAATTGAGCATTTTAAATGTTATTCCTTCCTAAGAATCATTGTGCACCTGCTCTTTGATGGATTTGACCACTGTCAATATTCAACGTGTTAAATTAATTAAATCCAATTCATTCTGTCTCATGTTCAATTGGCACTTGCAGCTCAGCTCTTTCCTCAATTATTTGGGTGAAGATAATATTAACCAATCCGTCCTGTCTCGTGTACTCAGCTTTTCCCCAATTATTTGGGTAAAAATAATCTTTTTATGCTACAATTGTGACCTGTGTGCCCTCACGAATATTAGTAGAACGCTGTTGTGAGGGATCAAATACGGGTCCACAGCATGATAGTTTCAGAAATTCAAACCACTATTTAATAAACAACTCAAACTATATGGTCAAAGACTAAATAACATTTGCTGTAAATATGTCAGAGACATAGGAACAAAGAAATGATTCTAGGTAGAGACTCATTCTGGCATTTAATTGGGCTAAGGATATTGCCGCCTTAACTAGATCCTCTCTCTCTCTCTCTCTCTCATGAGAAATATAGTAGTATTAATCATCGGGAAGGGACATGATCATGCTATATGGATAAATGGGAGTATATACCTGAGCTTCAAGTTTATTAGGAATGGTCTCAAAAGCCAGCAAATCTGAACCTGCTTCAACCAAAACTTGTAGCCTACGACGATGAAAATCCTTGAGCTTCTCAAGACTCACATTTGGCCCGTAATCTCCGCTACACATAAAAGAACACGAGTTAAAGTTCAAGCTGCAGTAAACAGATAAAATGCAGACCCAAACAGAATGAAATTACAGTAAACCAAGTGAAATGTAGTACCCCCTCCGTTCCTAAATGAATGTCCAAATTCATTATAAGGGGCACACAAGAAATTTCAACTTTTTATATAATTAAATGAGAAAGATTCATAAATATTATTGTTTTCAAGTTTTCAAACATTTAGTTTTGCATATATAAATAGACTAGTGAAAAAAGTTTGGTAAAAAAAAAACACTTGGGGGCAAAGTTGTTTAAAAAAAGTCATTATGGAACAAAAATTTCTTGAAAATGGACATTCATTTAGGGACAGAGGGAGTACCTATATTCCGAGCCATCAGCGAGATAAGCACCATAACTTCCGATGGAGGCAGCAACCAAAGCACGGTTATATTTATGTCCAGGAAGCCTTCTCACTGATTCCCAGAATTTATCACGCGCTTCAACAGCCAACTTAACACTTTTCACCAGAAGAGATTTGGCTTCTTCTATAGATAGTCCCCTGGACACGAATCCAGGAAGAGTCGCCTATAATCACAAAAAAGGACACTTATTACAAATGTAAAATCCTACTAGCTTTTAGCTACTCCCTCCGTACTAAAATGAATGTCTTAAATTACTCTTGGTCAAGAGCAATTACAAATATTCATTTTGGGACGGAGGTAGTAACTGGTTTGATATGGTATGATATGACAATAAAAGGGTCCAACATACAGAAGTATAACGTCTTGAAAACTCAATTTGTTAAAGTAGATTAAGCAAGTGAATACAATGACTGAATTTGTCGAGTCAAACTTTAGCGCCACCAACCTATTGAAGCTAGTGGCATTGTAATATAATGCATTTACTTAGTCTGAGACCAACATATTTATATTCCTTTGCTGGATTATTTAACATGAAAATCAATTCCGCGTAATCACTATACTTAGCCAAGATTTATGCTTACACAATACTAAAGTAATTCCCTTGCTGGCCATCAATCAATAATTTATACTCCCTGAAATATTCAAAAGCTGTGACCGTGTGGATCTGGATATCTAATAAGCATAAAACAAACATTTAAAGGACGACAGAACTGAACATATGTAATTCAAAGTATAGATAACAACATACAATATAGAACTCAAATGATAATTGTGCCAGATTCTCAGCTCCTGGCTTATGCCCTACTTTTCTTATCAGAACAACATTGTTACTTGTTCCTATTCATATAAGAATCAATCAACATTCTTCACAAATAATATTTCTAATCTATATAAAGGAAATGGCTTATTCTTCATATTCATGAACAGATTTCAACAAATCAAATTTAAAAATCAATTTCATCTATTCATAAAAGGATCAACAAAAATTGACACCCAATTTAAATTAATGTGCAAACCTGATATGATGAAGTAACCAATATATCAGCCCCGGCCTCCAGATATTCCAAGTGAACCTAGAAAAGAAAAATAGTAATGTATTCCAATCAAAAGTAAATTTCAGGCATTCCACATAAATTACTAGACTTGTGATTCAGGTTTAAACGCAAATTTCATCTCAAAATTGATTCATTCACGTTTTAAATTGGTCAGATTGATATACCTTTTGAATGAGATGAGGATCTTTAATAAGGCAGAGGGCACTCCAGAGAGGGTCGTTAATGGAGGCACCGTGACTCTCGAGCTGAGTGGCGAAACCACCGTCGACGACGGCGCAACCGCCGGCATTGTCGATCAAATCATCCAACGACGTCTTAATCCCCTTAAGAACCCCCATTTTCTGATTCTCTCTTCTTACTATCAATCAATGACAACAAAGAACGCGCACAAAAAAATAGATATACAGCAGTGTGTATATATAGGGATAGATTTGTATAAAGTAGAATGGAATTGGGACAGGCTAGCTGTAATGTAACCGGTGACGGTGACGGTGTCGGTGTAAAGGGAAATGGAATAGAGAGCAGAGCACGTTGTGTTGTGATGAGTTGGGGGAGAGAGAGAGAGGTTTTTAAAGGCGCCGGTGATAGAGGAGGGATTTAATTGTTTACCATGTTGGTTGTTGTTGAATTTTGCGTGTTTTGGAAAGATGTTGAACGGGGACGGCAATTCAACTCATATTCTTACTTGACTTTCACTTAGCCTCCTTTTTTCTACTCTATTCATTTTGATTACTCCATCCGTCCCGACTAAGGGCTCGTCTGGTGCACAGTTTAAAAAACTGAGATTTTTTAAAACGGAGTGTTTTTTTGGACGCTACTATTTGGAGCGGCGAAAAATGACTTAGATTTTTGAAAAGCTCCACTCAAAAACTCTCTATTGAGACGCTTAATTAGCAAAAAACTGATTCTTTTTCACTGCGTTTTGAACGCGCCGCTCTACCAAACAAGCCTTAAGGTTATTACTTTCCTTTTTTAGTTTGTTACAGACTAAGGTTTTTAGTTGATTTATTACCTAAAATAGACAATAGTATCCACTTGTCATTCTTACAACAAAAACTTTCTACCCACTTTCTTACTCTTACATTACTTTTCATACTCACAACATTTACTTTTTCTTAATCTCTGTATAAAGTAAAGTCAAACTAAGAACCTTAGTCCAAGAAAAACGGAGTATTATTATTCACAGTTAGGTGTCATCATGATCCGATCTGATCTATTTTTGACAAAAATTCAATATCATGTTTTCGATTTCTGGCCAACTTATACCATTATTTAACAAACTAATATACTCCCTCCGTTCCCGGTAAGTTGCAACAATTTTTCATTTTGGGCATTCCACTTAATTTGCAACAATGCCAAATAAAGAAACTATTTATTACTTTTATAATCCTCCACTCATTCTCTCTCTTCCTCCCCACCACTCATTATTCCCCACTCATTCTCTCTCTTCCTCTCAACCACTCATTATTCTTCTTTCTTAATTTTTGTGATTCCCCTTCCATGTTGCAACTTACTCGGAACGGAGGGAGTATAATGTTTCAAAGAAATATAAATATTGCTACAAAATTTAATATATAATGGAAAGCTGAGCTAATTGATAAAAAAAAAATACACATCAATTGCTAAACTGGAGAAAGAACAATAGGGCAGGGACCTATTTGGAATAAGTTTAACCTTTGAATTTTACTTTAGAAACTACTCCCTTGGTCCCACTATAAAGTTTTTACATTGACTTTTCACGGAGATTAAGAAAAATAAATGTTCTAAGTGTGAAAAGTAAAATAAGAGAGAGAAAGTGAGTGTGTAATTTTTGTTGTGAGAATGACAAGTGAGTCTCACTCATTTTAGGTAATAAAGTAAAGTAAAAACCTTAAATTGGAGCATACTAAAAAAATAAAGTAAGAACCTTAAATCGGGACAAATAGAGTACTTTAAATACCCTTTAAAAATGATCACACACATTACACATGACTATTTAAAGGAAAAAAATTAACGAAGTTAGTGAAAATGATCACAAACGCAAAATAAAATGACTTGGATGCATTGGTTACCAAAAAAACACAAAAAGAGTTGGATGTTCTATGTTTAAAAAAATGAGATTGGTGATCGATTCCACAAAAAGAGTAAAATTGGGTACTTTTAGTGTATTTTATTCTAAAATAAATTAGTAAATTAGCATATCTGTAAAGTACTAGTGCTTTAAAATAAATCAAATTGAAATTTAGTTACCTGTTTACACGTTGTTTTCATTGATTATCCATTTTATCTTAGTTACAACCCGATTCTTAAGTTTGTAAAATTGGTGCAATGTGATATAAAATTGTTGGAATGTCAATTATTTAATGAAAACAAATAGAAAATCGAACTACCTTCTTTTAAATTTGCAGTGTTCACCCTTCAGTTTAACCAATCACATTTTTTACCCGGCAATGTCAAAAATAAACTACGCAAAATCTTGGGAAAAACGCGTTTTTCCAAACGCTTAGGAAAAACGTGTTTTAAAAAAAAAGCGGTGGCATTTTATAAATAATCAGAACTTCTCAACGGTTCCGGATATAATTATAAACCCTTTTGGATATGATATTGATAGCCAGAATCTTTGAAAGTGATAGCCAGATGGGTCCTGGATATCAATATAAAAACTTCTAGATATGAGATTGATAGTCAGAACCTTTGAAAGTGATAGTCAGAAACTTTGAAAGTGATAGCTAGAAGGGTTCTGGATATCAATATAAAGCCTTCTGGATATGAGATTGATAGCCAGAACCTTTGAAAGTGATAGCCAGAAGGGTCCTGGATATCAGTATAAAGCCTTCTGGATATCAATATAAAGTCTTCTGGATATGAGATTGATAGCCAGAACCTTTGAAAGTGATAGCCAGAAGGTTTTGAAAAACACGTTTTTCCTAACCATTAGGAAAAACGCATTTTACAGGAGACCAACCCAATAAACTATTCATCCTATATTTAATACATTTACAGGTAAAGAAACTATAATTACATATGTACACTTTGTTGAGTCCAGATTGTTGGGAATTTAGTGGTACCCCGTTGCAATCTAAATAAAGAACACAAACCCACAAGCACAATAATGGAAGAATCACACACACAAGAACACAAGAATTGATTACCCGGTTCGTTCAACACATGAACTACGTCCGGGGGCAATTGTCAAGCCAATATATTATTAATCACACCTTAATAATCTGCTACAATGTGTCCTAGGTCGTGACTATGCTTATATAGTAGTACAAGGAAGATTTAAATCAAATTAAGGAGAGATTGTGTCAAAATAGGAAACAAATCAGCCCAGCCGGCATACCAAGCGCCCGCTTGGGTCTAGGCGAGCGCCCGCTCGAATTAATTCCCCCAGGCGGATCAACTCACTGTCCAAATGAGCGCCCGCCTGGTCCAGGGCAAGCGCCCGCCTTCTCCTCCGCCAGGAACCCCTCCTCCGGTTTGAACCCTTTTTGATCTCCACCAACTCCCCCGACTTAGACTCCTTTTCTTCCTCATAGTTTAGGATCCAATCCCAATACAGATCTCCTGTGCCCTTCCATGTGCCCCTCCCTGTGCCCCTCTAATCTGGACCGTTTATGTTGATATTGTAAACGGTCCAGATTAAAGGGGCACAGGAGATCTCCTCGGCACATGGAGGGGCACAAGAGATTTCCTCTCCACTTTGTTTTACTAAGATTATATCGGCTTAGTATTATGTATTTTTTGAAAGCATCTATTTTTTATTATTTCACAAAATTTAAAATAATTAATGTTAATATAACAAATCATTTACTATTTAAATATTAGATTTTAGTTATTTTAAATAAGAAATTCTAATAATAAATTAATACAAAATTATTATAAAATATAAAATCAACACTATAAATCAAACACCTAAAAATTAATGAGAAAATTAAAGAAAAGAAGATAAGTAAAAACCACCCACTTATTATCTCTTGCCATGCCCCCGGTAAACCCCACCACCCCAATCCACCCCTTGCCCACCCTTGTTCTGTCGCATGCTGCCCTTTCCCTCCTCCCCCTTCCTTTGTTCTGCACTTGCCACTCTCTTCCACCCTCCCCTCTCCATCCCTCCCAAGCCATCCAACACTTGGCTCAATTTCTCCCGTAATAAGGTCAAAATGTGAATTTGATGAGCTCAAGAGTGAACAACGCTATTTTAAAAGATGTGCACTAGACTTTTCCTCCATTTTCACTAAGAAAAATTTAACGTTTCGTACATTTTTTTTTACCACATTGCACCATTTTATAAATTAAGATATGAGTTTTAACGAAGACAAAGTGGATAACCAGTTGAAACATACCAATGTTAAATTCAAGTAACTAAATTGCAATTTTGTAATTTATCATTAAAGGGGTACTTGGTTGTAACAAATTTTCTTGTCACTATTCCACCAAACACATAAACATACTTTATTAGGGATAATCAAATTTTGAAACAGTCTAATAACTTGGTTGGGAGATGATTAATTGTATAAAAGCAGCAAACCAGTGATTAATGAGGTACTTGCTTGTAGTAACAAATTATTTGACCAAACTTACTTATTTTATTTTTATTTTTTCATTATTTTTTGAGACCTTGTAGAATATTTTTTGTGTGATGAAAATTTTGAGAAAAACTTGTTTTACACTGGTTTTTAGTGTAAAACATGTTTTCATCCCTTAACGTAAAACAAAAATTCTTAATGCAAAACAAATTTTACACATCTTTTAGTGTGAAACAGGTTTTTCATAAGACCTACTATTTTATTTTTATTTTTGTGTGTGTGTGTGTGTGTGTGTGTTATTTCTAACATTTGAACATACCTTATGAGGAAGAGGAACTGTATGTGGTAGGTTTCCTTTTTCCTTTTTCCTTTTTTCTTTTTTCTTTTTTCTTTATAGAGAAATGATATGTGGTAGGTAAGGAATTATTCAAACCATTTCCTTTTCTCAAATATAGATTTATACCCCTGTACTTAGGTCAAGGATGCAGATATGCCCCTGTACAAGTTAATTGCCATCATTGCCCTTGTACTCAAGAAAAATGAGGGTAAATTCAGCCATCGTTAACTTTCTGTCAAAAAATTGACGGAAATGCTGACTAAGTTGCTGAATTGGAAAAATCTTTAACCTACGTGGAGAAAAATGGCCAAATGAGATTTTAGAATTGGGACAAATATAAAGAATTACTCTTTCATCACAAAAGCGACGTCGTTTTGAGGATTTTTTTTTTAAAAAAAAAAAACTCTAAAATTTAATTAACCTTTTTTTCTCCCACCTTACAAGTCTTTGCATACACACCCCGAGCTAATTCCTCCATGCCATGCTGCCTCCCCCTTCCACTTCACACCCAACCATCCTCCTCCTTCATCAAAATCGTTCTTTATTTCCCACTACCTTCGTCACCCTCCCTCAAACGCACGCATCGCCAGACCCTCCCCTCTTTTCCGCCTGCCACAAGCCTACAATTAGCCGACCAATTATTTCAATTTGTCTCCATTTTCCCCTCCCGATTTCACATCTAAATTCAAATAATTGAACTACAGTTGGGTTCAATCTCGTTCAGATCTGCAACAAAATGGACGACTTTGGTATGTTTGCGAGATACTATGAGTATAGAGCCTCATGCAAGGCTGCTACGATGAAATCCACTTCGGGATCCGAATTTAGAATTTGGAATTTGATATTTTTTTCAGATATGTGTTGTCTTGTAATCTATCTTAATATGCCATTTTGTTCAATTTTTTTGTTGTAATTTTTTGTGGTGGTGTTGATTTTGGTGGTGATGGTGGTGTTGATTTAAGTGGTGAATGTGGATGATGGTGGGTGACGGTGGTGTTGGTGTAGGAGATGAAGAGGATGAGGATGAGAATGACTAAAGAAGATTTGGGATTTTTTTTTTAACAGACTTGCTAACTAAAGAGGTTAAGTAACTGATATTTCATCAATTCAGTAACAGACTTGTTTACTATTTAACGAACATTGACATTATCTATCAAAGCCCATCTTATTCATCAAATTCCGCTTGGGCGATTTCTTTTCCAGATAGTCAATTTTACATGCCAATTAGGATTCCTAATCAACAATTTCGTTAAGATTTGGACGGAAAGATGACGGTGTCCTAATATCCACTCATTTTTCTGAAGTACGAGGGCTAATATGACAATTAACTTGTATAAGGGCATATCTCCATTTTTTTTACCTAAGTACAGGGGCATATTTCTATATTTTCCCTCATTTTCTCTTTAAAAACCTATACTAACACTTTCTTAATCAAATTAAACAGAATAAAAATTCGTTAAAAAAATATTTTATATTCGCTTTAATTTAATGTAAAATTCATTTTTAAACATGTTTTCATAAGACTGACACTCATGAAAAACTCATTTGTTTATCTCATAGTATAAACATGTTTTTTACAAGATTGACTCTTAAACAGAACATTGGATCATCAGTTACTTAATACTCCTATATTGCTTGATTTGTACACACTCTTTTAATTGGTAGGATTCTATTATAATGCGTTCGATTGATCAATTAAAAAAACTCTGATTCCGTTTTGAATAAAATAGGAAAGATTGACAATTTCTAACTTTTTGATTTTACTTTACCAAACGGTTATCGAAAATCTTGTTGATATATAGGTGTAGAAAATCTTATCATGGTAAGTGAGATTGTAGATTGGTAGTTCGTTCATTTATGGAAGAATAATACTAGGGGTACAAAAAGGTCACAAAATCTCACTCACAAAATCTTAGGTGTAATGATTTTATTGGTGTTTATAATTAGAGTGTGGCGGGTCTACCATCGCTATAACCAATAAAATATCGCCACCTCATTGTGTGAGCATGATTTTGTTATTTTGTTTTGTGCCCCTAGCATTGCTCTTTATGGAAACATTTTTGAAAATATCTCTATTAACACATTATTTTTGAACTACGATATCGTTTTAAATATTTCATTTTGTTTCACCAAATTACTCGTAAACTACAAAAATTGTTACAGTCCCTACATTCCCTACTGGGCAA
This sequence comes from Campanula takesimana, assembly GCA_026119855.1. Taxonomy (NCBI): domain Eukaryota; kingdom Viridiplantae; phylum Streptophyta; class Magnoliopsida; order Asterales; family Campanulaceae; genus Campanula; species Campanula takesimana. The sequence continues at coordinate 1,627,847 of JAOWBW010000001.1, forward strand.
TGCTAGGATTACAAAAGAAGTTCACAAAATGATGCATACAAAATAAGGTGATGATATTTTATTTGTTGCATCGTGTGTGGACCCGACACATACTAATTAAGAAAAACCAACACAATTATAACACCTCATTTTGTAAATCATTTTTTATAGCAATTTTTTGTAACTTTATTATTTCCTTTCCCTAAAGTAGTAGCTGATGTTTATGGCAAAATACAAGTGTAGTGGTGTTATATTACGTTACTTTAATTATGTTGTGTGACAATCACACTGTAACGACGTGAGTTCGCAAGCCTGACCCGCTATATAAGCATCACACACTGGCCCACTGAGCAAAAACAACTGGGTTCACTTAGCTTATTATAGGTCCACCCAAAAGTCTATGAATCTTATTGGTGCTCACTGGTACGTAGTATAGTGAAGGCTTATACTCCCTCCGTTTCATGTGAATTGAGACTTATTTCCCTTTTCGTCCATTTCACCTCAATTGAGACTGCCAAAAATGACAAACTTTTTAATATTTTATATTCACACAACCCCACCCATTTAACCCCACTAATTCTCTCTCTTCATTTTCCACCACTCATTTTATCTTACCAACAATACTATTTACCCCACTCATTCTCTCTTTTCATTTTCCACCACACATTCACTACTTTCTCTTAATTATTGTGCCCATTTTTTTTAGTCTCAATTCACATGAAACGGAGGGAGTATATCATAATCAAAGCCCATATATTTCCGATGTGGGATGGGGGATTTCACAATCTCCTTCACTCAAATCTTTGCCGTCCCTTGCAAGCAAAGCCCAAACAATACCTAGATATACACTTAAATCGTAAATTTCCATTTTAAAGTATATTTAGCTGAGCTTCATATCAATACATAAGTCTTGATACTAGCAAGAAAACAACCATCCAAATATGCACTTAAGAAATTGAAGAATCTATACTTGGGAGAGATCTGGCTGATCTTCTCAAATCCATGTCTTTTCATTATACATCAAAATTTACTTTTTAAGAAAACAATCATCCAAATATATTTTTAATGGCACCAGTTATCAATGCATAAGCAATGTAAAAAAACAAGTAACTTTTTTTTTTTTTTTTAAAGTTTGATAAGTCAACTACGGCTACAATCAATAGCGGACCCAAGAGTAAACCAAAGTGGGTACACAAATAGAAAAACGCTTTTAGGAATTGAACCCGAGTTAACTATACAAAAACACTTACCACTACACAACAACAACTTTAAATACTAAGTACACCATACACCACCACCGAGTATATATTTAGGTCTGCCCCTGGCTACAACAACGATAGCGCTATTGAGAATGCTACTAGTATTTATTTTGGGATGGGTGGTTAGGACCAGGGGCGGATGCAGTATGTCGCCAGGTTGGGCAGCTGCACACTCTGACTTTTTTCAAAATATTTACCGAGTATTTATAAAAAAATAAAAATTAACTATAAGGATGCAAAGTGTTATTTTTGAAAGAATAAGGGTGCGAGGTGTTAAAATGAGAACAATTGAATTTGGTGAAATTAAAATTTTCAAAATAGACCTTCCCTTTTTTGCTTTGTATGCCGCTGGATTGATAGTTTCTGTGAAATTCATATTAGGGGTGGAAATGGTTCGGCTTAGCTCGGTTTGGGGTAATTTAGGAGCCAAACCGCTATACATCGGTTTGGAGAAATCCCAAACCGAGCTGAACCACAAAATAGTCCAAGCCGAGCTGAGCTAAACCATCACGGTTCGGCTCGGCTCGGTTTGAACCACGGTCTGATTTCGCGTTTTAAACCGTGGCTTAAACCGCGGTTTGAACCACAACTCTTACACCATACTTAGAAATTAAACATTGATGTTCATGTTCATATGAGTATAAAGTCTAAACATAATGAAAACTTGCAAATTACAATAGTTTGACATAAATAATTGTTTTGGGACTATTAAACAAGAACATCAAAAGGAAAAAGTCACTGAAATCCACAGCCCCTTACATTAGCCAAAACAACACTCTAGTTGCTATATGAATCCAAATACAACTCCTAGTATTCCTCCATACCATGAAAATACTTGTTGAAAATAACCATCTATACTCAAGAGTGTCAATCACTATATCAGGAAGGAACTTGTGAGCTAGAAAAATTATTAAAGAAGATGGCTGGAATATAGCCAAATATTCAACATCAAGTCCTAAAAAAATACTCAATCCAAAATATAACATACGTTCCCTGTTATAAAGAGTAAAAGAACATTCCCCGCTAAATATCTTCCCCAAAAGTAAACTTAAGACCTCCACCCCCCTCCCACCCCTTGGCAAAGAACCTGACATGAGGAATAATGTTCCAAATATAACGGTTCTGATCAAATTACTAAACTTAATCAATGGTGTATAATATGGCTCACCGGTGTATAATATGGCTCACCGGTTCAGCCAGCACGGTTTGATGACTCGGCTCCACGGTTCAGCTTAACGGTTCAGCTCTACGGTTCGGCTCGTGGTTCAGCTCGAAACGGTTCGGCTCGGTTCGGCTTGAAGGGTCAAACCGTGAGCCAAACCGAACCGAGTGGTTTACCAATTTTCGAAACCGAGCTGAACCGCATAATTTTAAAAACCGAGCTAAACCGCACGGTTTGGCTCGGCTCGGTTCCGAACCGCGGTTTGAACCAAACCATTTCCACCCCTAATTCATATTGCGAGTTTGAGAGAGTTTGAGAGAGCGACGTCGAGAGTTCATAAATCTTAGAGGGCGGGGACCATAGGGCACAACCATGGAGCCACCACCGTTACTGCTTCGAACATGTCTATCAGTTTACGGTATCCTCCATACTCAATCTGTAATCTAAAATCAAAATCCCTAAATTTGTATTAAAAAAAAAACTAGGGTTTTCACTATTTCAAAATCGAAAACTATGAACTATAATCTTGTTAATTAAATCTGATTTTTTGCCTTTTCCTGCAGCGATTATCGGTTCAAGCTTCTGCTAATCGGCGATTCATCTATCGGCAAATCCTGCCTTCTTCTCAAATTCGCCTTGCGTTTTACATTCCATTTCATCTCTAGTTTTACATGTATTTTATTATGTATTCCAGTATTGGTTTTTTGTTTACCCTGTAATTAATGCCTGCATTCGGTTCGGAAATCACGGCTGATTTTGATCATAATAGGTTTTATATTGCCTTCTGTCAATTGTCAATTGTTTTGATTCTGATGTGTTAGGATTGTAATGAGCAAGTTTTGTTTTGTGATTTCAGGATGATTCCTATAGGCCGCGTTTGGTAAAACTGAAATTAAGCTCTGAAAACGTAAGAGCTGAAATCATTAAGTTGCTGAATTTTAAAAGTTGACAGTTTAATTATGCTGATCTTAAAATTAAGTGCTGAAATCAGTTTTTGTGTTTGATAATGACAATCCATGTATATCTGAAATCAATCAAAATTCCAACTCTACCTTCAAAAACATTATTGAGTCATTTCAATGTTCATACACTAAAATAAAATCAATCTAATTGACTACATCCTTATAAATAATCTCAAAAAATAATTAATCAATACAATTGACTCCAGTCTTATAAATAAAATAAAATAGTTAAATAAAAATATAAAAACCTAAATCAATTCTCTGAGTTAAATAGTTGTGTTGCAATTTGCTCTCGCAAGTTAAGCATGAAATTTTGATCAGCTACTCTGCATCCAGATCCAGCTCCTCTCACCTGATTATGCAGTAAAAGGATATTTTTTCACTACTTTGATAACACACATTCCCACATAACATAACTATATAATGTAGATTCCTTGTGTAGTGCACAAAAAGTTAGTCTAGGGGTCTATATGTATGGCCTGTATGTATTAACACACATTCCCACATAACATAACTGTATAATGTAGATTCCTTGTGTAGTGCGTAGAAAGTTAGTCTAGGGGTCTATATGTATGGCTTGTATGTATTGTAGGTATATAATTGTACTAATGAAAATCTAAAACTTGTTATTTATACACCATCAACAATACTAGTAATAAAAAGTTTAGATTTTTATTAGGACAATTAAATCAACCTAAAATCATTACTCGAAATCCCTCCAATAGTAAACTATAGCAATCATAAATATTCAGAATTTCCACAAAGCAATCAATCATAAAACTCAAAATTTAAGTTTATAAATCCAGACCACAAAAGAGAAAAATTCACACACAATTGGGCAAGAACGAGAAAAAGATAAGCAATAACATATTTTAATCTTGACTCCTTGAAAGAGAGAGATGCTTAAAGAGTTTATGGGAGCAATGGATACGCCGATACGGCGTATCTAGGTATTGTAAAGAAGAAACGGCGTGCTATATGAGAAAAGGATGGGCTAAATTGGTCATAAGTGGAAAAGTTATAAAACCCAAATCACTTACCGTGTTAATCGATAAGATGTTAAGAGACTCTGCATAGCTTAAGATTTTTACCTCTTTTTAAGATGTGCTTAATTAGTTAAGTGGTATTACATTACCTAACCAAACACGCTTAATTTTATCATCCCTTAAAATGTTCCTAATTAAGAGCTTAATTTGGTTACCAAACAGTTGATAGTTACATAAGCACCATGGGTAACTTAGTATTTTGATTTGGTACTTCTGTGGAAATATAACTGTAGATACCCCGGGGAACCACGGCTTTAGGCTAGAGCGGTGAATTATCCTAGGATGTCTAACTTGTTTTAGATTGTTTAGAGTCGCCACCTATGTTTTTAAAGGAACATAAGAAAAACCTAGAAATAGCCTAATTTATGTACAAACCCAGAGATTCGGGAGAGAAGGGTTCGGGGGTTAGGTGACGGAGTGGGAAGTACTTAAACACCCACTCCGCCCCACTTACGCGGGTCTTGCTACTATTGGTGTTCTAATATTTACATGTCCTTCAATTAATTAAATAGAAATGTGCTAACAATTGTGATGAGAAGAAAAGGGGACATAAAGGGGAAATAAAATAGAATTGTTTTATTTATTTAAGGATAAAGATTACATGTAACAAGTAATGTTAAAGAATTGCATTAAGAGATGAAGAGAAATTAACATGGTGAATTAAAGTTAAGATTAAAATGTAGGGAGATAACCTTAACTAACTTCAATATGTGAAGTAGTCATGTTGGTCATGTCCCATTAATGGGGATTGCATACATTGACTAGAACATGAATAGAATAAAAAAAGAAGTCTTGTACCTTTAGAAAGAAGACTTCAAACTTGGACTTGAAAATGATGTTGTTGTGTAGAGATTTGTGTAGAGTTTCGTTGTGTAAAACTCTTGTTGGGAGAATTTGTGTAGGGAAAATGATATAGAATTTGTGTAGAGAGAAAGTTCCAAGTCTAAAAAATGAGGTCCCTTTCCAAGGTAGAAGATGATGGTTTTTATAGGTAAAAAAGAGAGGGAAAGGTTGGAGGGAAATTGGTCAATCCATGTGAGATGGAATTGACCAATAGAAAATAAGATAAATAAAATAATAAATGAAAGAAATAAAAGAAAATCAAATAAAATAAAAATGAATTATTTTGTTTTAAAGAGATGGCTAGAATAATGGGATTGGGAGTTAATGAGAAAAGGGGGGATGAATGTGGATGTAAAAAAGGGTTGTTTGTGATCAAGAAAAGATGTTTGTAAATAAGAAAAGGGAGGGAAATAAGGTGCAATCCGTTACTGCCAAAGTGGGAAGCGCGCGGATCCGGCTTTTGGGGCGGGACGCGCGCGCGGCTCACTGGCAGTGCCGGAAGCGCCCGCGGGTGAAAAATGACAGAATGACAGAATGACCCTAAAATTAATTCTGTTATGCAGTTTAGTCCAAAACTAACGGAATCAGTTAGGAACTTAACCGAAGTAACAGAAATTAATAAAAAGAAGTTAGATAAAAATACTATGTATGCAATCGGGGTGAGAGGTCCAAGGCGGGGTGTCTACAGAGCCCCTCGGCGACGTGGATTGCGAAGCAAAACGCGTTGACGAAAGAAAGACAACTGCCGAGGACATCGACAAGAGAAAACAAAGACTCGATAAAGCAGGAGTTTGAAATTACAAAGGATAGAAATGCGCTCCCTGTGTGAGCGACTTTTGCTGATGGAAGAGGTATGGTGATTTGAGCGGTCCACCATGGACCAAAATTGGTGCGCGGTGCGGCATATTCTGATGCGCTGTGCGGCGGTATGGTGATTTGAGCGGTCCACCATCGACCAGAATTGGTGCGCGGTGCGGCATATTCTGATGCGCTGTGCGGCGGTATGGTGATTTGAGCGGTCCACCATCGACCAGAATTGGTGCTCTGTGCGGCACCTGGTGCTCTGTGCGGCACCTGTTGATGCTGGTACTCTGTGCGGTACCTGGTGCTCTGTGCGGCACCTGTTGATTCTGGTACTCTGTACGGTACCTAGTGCTCTGTGCGGCACCTGTTGATTCTGGTACTCTGTGCGGCACCTGGTGCTCTGTGCGGCACCTGTTATGTGTATGCTTTGCAGATATATGTGCTTGTGTGAGATGTGAAATAGGAATTGCGAGAGAAAATTGTGATTGTGGTGTGACATGTGATTTGAAAGCACCTTTGTAGTGAGAGAGAAGTAAGAATGTAGAAAGTGATCTTGTGTGCGGTGTGATTTTGAGGAAAGCATTGGATGTATTCATACCTTCACTTACCACTGCCGCTTGAGTGGAGATGGATTCTTGATGTCCGCGGAGGATGCTTTGATGGAGAATGTCCATTCTTTAGATGTTGATGAGAGAATCCCCTTGATGTTGGGTTGGCGAGATGGTATTCTGGATGATGGGTTGGTCGTGCCAAAAGGCTGCCTACGTATCTCTTTAAGAGAATCAGACCAGCGTAGTTCAAGGATGATGGAGAACGCTGGAGGAGAGGCTAGGAGCAAAGCAAAGTAAAGCACATAATTTTGCACATCGAAGGAGAAAAAGAAAGAAAAAATCTTTTTTTTTTTTTTTTTTTTTTTTTTAGGTTCGTGGGTGAACCATTTTAGCCATTGTGTGTTTGTAAAGCCAACCAAAGATCAAGTCATGCTCAGTCGAAGTCTGGATTGCCTCGCTTGAATTCTGTTGTCGCTGGTGTGCCCAACGAAGATTGATGTCTAGCCCCAAGAGATTTGTCTATTATGGGGCTTCAAAAGGCTTTTGATGCCGAGATGAGGGGTTGCTGATTGTAAAGCCCCTAGAATGCCTTTGATGCTAAATTTTGAGGGACTTGCATAGCTCCAAGATAAATCAGCTCTTGACCCATTCGAGTAAATCGCCCTTTGTTGTTGTAGTGAGCAAGCCCCAAGAGGAGATCGTTGATGCCAAGCTTCGAGAGATTGCAAAGCCCCAAGTGTTGTGGGCTTGTAGATGGCGGGATGTGAAGACCTTTCATTGTAAAGCCCCAAATTATCTCGTGATTGGCTCGGCATTGAGCGCGGATGTACCGTCGGGTAGAATTCTTGATAGAAATCCCCTTCTTGCTCTTATTGGGGAGATGAATGGCCTCATTGTGGTTGATACCCAAATGGCGGAGGGCTTATGTCAAAAGATGCAGTAATGTCTTGCGGTGCCGTCGAGGTCGCGGAGGATAAGGTCTTGGCGTGATAAAGTCTCAAATGAGTATGCTTGCTTGACTCTTCTTGAGTTGAACTAATGACGGATCTTCGGATGCAACTAGTGCTGTGGCCCAACTTTATCTGAGCTGCACCTTGTGCTTTTGATCTTGGAGAAGGGGGTGCTGAATTGCAGAAACATTGGGATTGGCCGTAGCATTTCCCACTATAACCCTGTTTTGATTAGAGTTTAGCATATTGAATCTTTTTCCTTTTCTCTAAGACTTTCTTCATGATCTCGTTGAAAGTTCTAACAAAAATCATCAACTTCATTCATAACATCGGAGTCTTCATTTAAAACCAAGAGGCCTTTGAAGTGTTGAGAGACCCTTGAATCTTGATTGTTCTCATGGAGCCATAAGACTACTCCACATTGCACTTGCTCGAGTATTGTTGCCCAAAAGACTGTCGGTCGCGAAGCCCTAATACTGCCCTTTGCTTGAATTACTGTAATGCCGTAGCCCAAAAGATTATAGATTGCAAAACCCGTTGAGACCTTCGGTGCCGAATTGAGGCAGGTTCCAATGTTGCACATGACTTGGCTGGGGATACTGCTGGGGAGTTAATTGCTCTTTGCTGAGGGAGCCTTTAAGACTTGACCGTAGCCCCTAGAGTGCCATCATTGATTGCGAGAAAGGTCCATCCTTGATTGGGGGAACGAGCACGGGCATACGCGACAAGAGGGATTTTTGGCATCCCTTTTGGGAGACTTTGAGGATAGTCTCACACATCTTTCTCGAAAATAGCCTCTAGGGTGTATTGATTGTCAAGTGAAGCAAAAGAAGTCCTTGTCCTTGAGTCACATAGCCCCTAGGGCGTCACCATTTGTTGAGCAAAGCAAGAGTGACTCATCCTCGTGCGAGGGAACAAACATGAGAGGATATGGCAAGAGCTACTCCATTTCTCGGGAGCCTTTCGGCGTACTTTAGAAGCACATACTTGAAGAAGCCTTGAAAACTGAGACACATGTTGTTGCTATTTGCTGCCCAAGCCAATTGACTAGCTAGGGATTATTTGTGCAACCTCGTGCCCTTTTATGATGGGCTTGTTCTCGGATGGATCTTGGTTACCACGGGCCTTCTTTTCATGAACCCAAAAATGCACACTGCTGGAGAATGATGCCGATAACCCAAGTCAACCTTTGATGGTGCTATATCTTGTCGAGCCTTTTGCAATCCCAAAGTTGACTCGGTGGGGAATTGACTTGCTGAGGAGATTCAATGTAGAACTTGTCTTCTTTAGAGGCCGGGGATCTCCATTTCTCTTTCCCTTCTCTCTCTCACTCTCTCATTTTTTATGACGCACCCTGTTTTTTGCCTAGACCGCCCTTTCGGGTTTTCAATCTAGCGGGCATCTCTTTTGCGTCTTCATAATTTTATTTTATTTTTGACTCAATTGATGAGGAAGTGTGCATTGACTCTAGCTGAGGATGAGAGACATGTGATTTTGCGGTGAAAACCTTTTGTCACTAAAGATGAGTGACATTGACTCGACTAGGGAAGTGTCCCTAGTATTGACATGTATTTTTTTTTATTGAATTGAATGACTCACGAAGGCAAGTAAGTCATTAAGAGAGAATAGAAGGAAAGCCCCAATTTGATTGCAATAAATTGGGAGTATGCAGGAAGAATAGAAGTCCCTAGACTCGACAAGGAGCGCGAAATGATTCCAAATCTAAGAAAGTTGTTCAATCTTTTTGGTGATTAATTCATTGGCAAATGAATCGTACAAAGATGTCTTGACAAGTTCGAGATGAAGGCCAATCACCATAACGCGCTAGGGCTAAACATATCTTCTTTCTTGCATGAGACCGGACCCTTGGTTGCCTACGTTCCTCCAGTGTAGAGGCTCAGGTCACCGTAGTTCTTGTGGATTCTCCATTCGTCGTAATGGAATTGTTGCTTCGTCGTTTCGTCCTTTGTTGGTGGATGATGATGTTGATCTTCTTTGATTGAGGGGGAATTTTTTTTTTTTTTTTTTTTTTTTTTTGTGCTCTAACTTTTGCCTAGGTTGATTTGATGGTTTCAACCTAGCGAGCTCTTTTTTTTTTTTTTTTTTTTTTTTTAATCCCCCTTTGAAAACTTTGCTTGACTTCTTCATGATTGTTGCTCCACCTTGTTTGTCTTGGCTTCGTCGTTGATGTTGGCGTCGATGTTTAGCCCCTAGGCGTTCAAGTGATTGCCTTCATTCCAAAACTCGTTTAGACATCTTTTCATCATTTTGCCAAGAATTAGATTGAACAACTTGGAAGAGTGTATGAGGACAAGAACGACTTTTATTTAATGATTGACTCAAAATTTATCATTGGACGAGAGAAAACATTAATGCACACATTAGAGGACTTTTGACTCTTTTTTTTTTTTTTTTTTTTTTTTTAAATCCTATTTCTAGGTAGAGAAAGAGAAACGGAGATTGTCGTCGTCATCCCCCATGTCGTTGTAGTCCTCATTGTCGTTGTAGTCTTCCATGTCACTACATTCTTCCATGTCATTGCTTGGGAACCCTTTGTCGTTGAAGCTTGTGTCATAGGAGGACTCGGCCACTTCTCGGAGCAAATTGTCAATTCTAACCCCCGCATCATACATGCTTGAGAAATCGGAGTGAAAAGCCCCACTAAGACGAGTGCGGTAGTCCATTTTCAAACATTTCAAGAAGATGTCCATTTGTTCTTTCTTGGAAGGCCTATCAACCATCTCGGCTAGCTTGTCATTCCAACGGCGATAGAAGTCCCCAAATGATTCATTACCCATTTGCACGGCGCTTTCCAATTCCTTCTTGGTGGGGCGGAATATGGAGTTGCCTTGATATTGTGACTTGAAGGCAAGCATAGCGGCATCCCAGTTGAGGCGGGTGGAAACTGGAAGACCCATATACCAATCTTTTGCGACCCCCTCGAGAGTAAGCGGGAAGCATTGTGCCATTATTTGAGGAGACACTTTCTTTGGTAGCATGGCCCAAATGTAGGAGTCGGCATGAGCGTCGGGGCAAGAGTTGCCATTGAACTTGCCCATATCAGGCATCTTGAATTTTTCGGGAAGAGCCTCCATTGTGTTCATGAGGAGGGAAGCTTGATGGAGATCGGTGCTCGGGCCCTTGTGCAAATTTAGCCCACTAAGCCTTTGGTCAATGTAGGACATGAGAGTGTTGACCAAACCGGTATCAATGCTTTGGACCTTTCTTTCACCCGTGAACCCTTTCAATTGGTTCTTGAGTTTAGCAACTTCTTTCTTGTGGGCCATTTTCACATTCTCGTAACGGGCTCGCCATAAATCATCCTTGCGGCGGACATTCTCGGCTAGTGTATCAACTTGCTCTTTCAATGCTTCCACCATGCGGAATAACCCTTCGTTGGACACGGGAATGCCGTTGTCGTTGCCGTTTGAAGACATTGGACCTATGGAGAGAACACGGTTGATCTTAGGATGGCCCCACAAACACCTTTTGAGTAATATGATTAAACCCACAAACAAGGAAAAAGACTCAACCACATAAAGAAAAACGACTCTTTTTTTTTATTATTTACAAAGTCGGAAGGACGTGGTCCTTTTTGGGGTTTCTAGAAAAATAATGGAATCGTCACACTAGTATATAGACCTTCTCGCGGTCCCATATACTCATCGGATTCCACCACGCTTGTGATACCTACATGTGACGGGATTAAACTAAATTAATGTAGTAAATCATACATGCGGGGACGGATTTTTATTTTCGTCCAAAATGCCCACTTTTGGGGACGGAGTTTTATTTCGTCCATTGCAACAAGTTGGCATGTATGATTTGAAGACATTAGTTTAGGGAAATCTCGATACATGAAAAACCGACTTGAGTCACGGAGTGTTAGACCCTAGACTAGAATTGTGTGGCTTGTGCTCGGCTTGAATATGAGGCTCAAAGGTCACCCCCGGGATGTAGTCATGAACTACGCCACGGGCTGAGGTTTACCGCTTCGAAAGAGCCAAGGTCGAGTGGAGCTTGAAACTTTCTAGGACGGGCCTCGACGGGTTTGGGGTTGGACTTGTGCGACTCGATAGTGAGCAGTTGATAAGAATATGTGCATGTAGTGTGAGGTCTAACATGTGACAGAACATTTTTATTTTTTTTATTTTTTTTTTTAAAAAAAGAAATTTAAAAAAAAAAAAAACAAATAAGCACGTAATTTACAACTTTCGAATCACCCGTGTGACCGATAAAAATAAACAGAAAGTAAAAGAAATTGTATGCAGGCCCGGTGCCCACACACTGTCATTCTGTTCTGTTTCTGTGCACTGTTCTGTTTCTGGAAAATTTCCCAGAAGCGCGCGCCTCAGGGAAGTGATGTGGGAAGCGCGCGCATTTCGCAATGAATATGGGAGGCGCGCGCATCTGGGGTACCTGTCAGAATGTTAGAAGAAACTGCGGACTCAGGGGATTGCCCTGGTCCCAAATTATGTAACTTTCCCCTGCAGAAACTTGTTAGCACAGAAATATGAAATTGAAGGACAAGAAAGAAGGCGGGCGATTCTGGTAATAAGGGTCGGACGCGCGCGCTTTAGGCCTAGAAGGCCGGACGCGCGCGCTTCCTACCCTTTTTACCAGAATGCCCAGAAAATAGAAATTAGAACACCAAAAGTTAAGAACGCAAGTTTAACCCTCTAATACATCCCCAGCGGAGTCGCCACTGTAGATACCCCGGGGAACCACGGCTTTAGGCTAGAGCGGTGAATTATCCTAGGATGTCTAACTTGTTTTAGATTGTTTAGAGTCGCCACCTATGTTTTTAAAGGAACATAAGAAAAACCTAGAAATAGCCTAATTTATGTACAAAACCAGAGATTCGGGAGAGAAGGGTTCGGGGGTTAGGTGACGGAGTGGGAAGTACTTAAACACCCACTCCGCCCCACTTACGCGGGTCTTGCTACTATTGGTGTTCTAATATTTACATGTCCTTCAATTAATTAAATAGAAATGTGCTAACAATTGTGATGAGAAGAAAAGGGGAAATAAAGGGTAAATAAAATAGAATTGTTTTATTTATTTAAGGATAAAGATTACATGTAACAAGTAATGTTAAAGAATTACATTAAGAGATGAAGAGAAATTAACATGGTGAATTAAAGTTAAGATTAAAATGTAGGGAGATAACCTTAACTAACTTCAATATGTGAAGTAGTCATGTTGGTCATGTCCCATTAATGGGGATTGCATACATTGACTAGAACATGAATAGAATAAAAAAAGAAGTCTTGTACCTTTAGAAAGAAGACTTCAAACTTGGACTTGAAAATGATGTTGTTGTGTAGAGATTTGTGTAGAGTTTCGTTGTGTAAAACTCTTGTTGGGAGAATTTGTGTAGGGAAAATGATATAGAATTTGTGTAGAGAGAAAGTTCCAAGTCTAAAAAATGAGGTCCCTTTCCAAGGTAGAAGATGATGGTTTTTATAGGTAAAAAAGAGAGGGAAAGGTTGGAGGGAAATTGGTCAATCCATGTGAGATGGAATTGACCAATAGAAAATAAGATAAATAAAATAATAAATGAAAGAAATAAAAGAAAATCAAATAAAATAAAAATGAATTATTTTGTTTTAAAGAGATGGCTAGAATAATGGGATTGGGAGTTAATGAGAAAAGGGGGGATGAATGTGGATGTAAAAAAGGGTTGTTTGTGATCAAGAAAAGATGTTTGTAAATAAGAAAAGGGAGGGAAATAAGGTGCAATCCGTTACTGCCAAAGTGGGAAGCGCGCGGGTCCGGCTTTTGGGGCGGGACGCGCGCGCGGCTCACTGGCAGTGCCGGAAGCGCCCGCGGGTGAAAAATGACAGAATGACAGAATGACCCTAAAATTAATTCTGTTATGCAGTTTAGTCCAAAACTAACGGAATCAGTTAGGAACTTAACCGAAGTAACAGAAATTAATAAAAATAAGTTAGATAAAAATACTATGTATGCAATCGGGGTGAGAGGTCCAAGGCGGGGTGTCTACAATAACTGGTTGTTTTTTGTTCAATTTCAGTTGGGATTTAAGTCCACCTTGTTCAATTTCAGTTGCAAATCTAACAGGTTGTTTATGTGTATGTGTTCATGTTTGACTATTAATTTTTTCTTCAAATTCAATTTTGATTTCAACTCCACGTTTTTTACAGAATGGATCCTCCTCAAAGTTTGAAAAGATCATGTGGGTCGGCTACTTCCGTCTCTAAAGCGAATGAGGCTCCCCGTCCCGGAGGTTAGAAACTATGAACTTGTAAGTACCCCAATCTGAAATTAACCAACTTTAGAGGAACTCTTAGCACCGTTCAGGGATAAACTGATAGGCTGGGACCTCACTAAGATAAACCTAAAATTCCAGGACTATTCTGGAATTAAAATTTAAAAAATCCAGAAGCTCGCCAAGCTGAGCCGTACGGATGGTTTGGACGTGGGAGGGGCCAATCCGTACGGATGGTTTGGGCACCCTCATTCCCTATAAATTGGACCCTTGGCTGATCATTTCAGGGGGGGGGGGAATCATTTTGTGAGTGTAAACTATGTCGAATTGAGGTCAGGTCAAACACATAAACACACATTTGAGTGAAAAGAGAGAAAGAAGATAGGCTTAGAACCAAAATTGGTGAGGCTCCTTCTCCCCATCTTCTCTTCATCTTATATTCTATCTTTCTTTTGTTTAATTTAGGTAAATGTCTTTACTTTTCTTGTAAATATTATGAATTGGAACCAAGTTCTTGATATAAATCAATGGTACCCTCATGTTATATGCATGATCAAGGGTTCAAACCTAAGATGATCAAGGCTTGTTATCATTTAATGTCTCTTTACATTATGTCTTTACATTAATGCACTTTATATTATGTCTTTACATTAATGCTCTTTACATTATGTATTTACTTTTATGCAATTTATATTATGTCTTTACATTTATGCAAGTTAAATTTCATGTCTTTACTTTTAAGTTGATTTTATGGTGAAATGATCAAGTTTGGATGATAAAGTTTCAATCTTTACCATTCAAACCTTGATCTAACTCCAATAATGCCCCTTTGGATGGTAAAGACTCAATCTTTATCCATCCAAAGGTTGATTTTTGATATCCTAAGGCATTTCCTTGAAAGAATCATCCATTTGGATGTTAAAGTTTCCATCTTTAACCATCCAAATGATGGTTTTGACTCAAATGCCATGTTCATCACCTTTCTTAATTTTTCCCCAATTATTGCCTTGATCACACTCAAAACCTTGTGTTTTGGTGTTTAATTAGTGATTAAGAGCATAGGGATGATTCAATTCAAATTTTGTGTGAGTAAATAAACTGAAAAGATGTAAAGCAGTTCAGTTTCAGCAGAATGCTCTGTTTCTACCTGAAACTTGACTGATTTCTTGACAATCTGTAAAAACTCGAGGGATGGCCTTCCCAGCAGTACGGCTAGTTTGGCCGGAAGGGTGAACTTCCAGTCTTTCCCCTTTTATGTCAAACTGTTTACAAAACACCCCTTTTTATTAAGTTTCTAACTGATTTTGTTAAAAGTCAGTTTCTCCCATTTTTAAGAACACACACACACACACACACTTGCACAATTTTGTTAACAAACTTAGGGAGACTCGGGTTTTTCTGAGGCACTTTGGGTGAACTACCGGTTAAGTTCTTCCCAAAGCGTAACCTGACCTCCGAATCCTTTGTCTCTAACCATTTTTCGTTAAGTTTGGGTTTAAAGTTAAACTAACGTGGCGACTCAGTTTTTTCTGTTAAAGTACTGTGTTTGATTCTCGAGGGAACCATTCGTTTTCCCCATGGGTATCTTACAGTGGCGACTCCGCTGGGGAATAAAGTGCTTGCAAACTTCTTTTTAGAAGCTTTGGGGGCTCTTTTGTGTGGGTCAAACTCCCGTCCCTGTTGGTTGACTTTGTGCTTATTTTGTGTGTGTGTTATGTTTCTGTTTTGATTTCTGGGAGTGAAACTGTTCTAGAAACGCAATAAACTGGGGCTTGATGATCAGAAGTTGAAAATTTGCAAAAATAATGGAGCTACTGCTCTAGCCGTACGGCTAGTTTGGCTGGGCCTACAGAATGCTTCAAGCTAACAATTTTGTGCAGGGCAGAAGCATTCTGATGGTCCCCTTGCGTTTCTTCTTGTCCAGGTTCCATTTACAGCCTCTACTTGTGCACTCTTGCCTTCTTTTTCTTAGCCAAAAATGGATTTTCAAAGTTTGCTTATGCACAAATTGTTGGACATAAAATTTTGGGTTTTGAAAGCCTCATTGTGCATAACCCTTTTCGTGAAAGTTTGGTTTTTCAAATCCTTTTTGTTGTGCACAACCTTTTTTCACAAATGATTTTCAAAAGGTTGTTGTTCTTGTTGTAAAAATTTTGGTTTCAAAAACCTTTTGTTGTGCACAACCTTTCCATGTATAAAATTTTGATTCTTGCTTGTTTGTATCTTGTCTTCATTCCTTGTGCAAATTACATGTTCATCATTTTGTTCATATATTGCTCTTTCATGTTCATGACATTAAAATGAACCGAAAATTCCTATTTTAACTCAAAAGGGAACATGTAAGACTTCACACAACGCGCACTCGACCTTGTGCACGTTCCAAAAACCCTTAAAACCCAGAATGGATGCCACGATGCAGCTTGATTGGTGCTCTTGTGCCCTTCTCGCGCGCACGGGTCCATTCCACCTCCCCTTCCGAGCCGAGTCAACCACACATGTCCATGACACACAAATACCGTGACCATGGTTGGTTTTTGGTCTAGCTCACGTCATCACGTCCCTAATACGTGTCCAAAGTTAATTATGGCCAAGTTAACGCCTGAGTCACGAGTCCTTGTGAAAGCAAGTGTGACCAAGGTCATTTTTTACCCGGTCCTTGACTTATGCGTTAATGTTAACCATAATTAACCAAAGTCATGCATTAAGGATAGGGTGACACCATGTCGTTAATCCCTAATGCTAGGCCCGTCCTAATCATCCTTAAGCCCAAGGTTAAGGTCCGAGATCCCTTATTAAAATGAGGTCATGCCGGAATTTTGTTGAAGCGTTAAGACAATCTTAACCTTAACCGGGGCTTAATTATGATAAGAATGGCCCATGCTTTGGAACTTTGTGACGCACTAGACCTTAGGTTTAGTTCTTTTGGTCGGTGGAAGCCACGTGCCTTATAGGACCCTCACCCGGGATAGTCCGTCCTTGGGAGCGTGCAATACAGGTGAAAAACGAGGGGTCTATAGACGTAGTGATGGCCTCCACTGATCCAGGGTTTAGAGTAGTTGCGAAAAAGAAGAGAAATATTTTCCAATCATTTAGGAATAAAATGCGTTTTAAGTAAACTTGAACAGATAATTAATTACACCTTGCATGAATTTGCTCTGTTTTTGCTTCTCGTCTTTGACACATTGCATTCTTTCGTTAACAAGAGTCATTTCGTTAAGTCTTTGGACGGATCCCTGTTATCCTCCAAGATCTTGTTAAGCCTTAGGATTAGTTCCTCAAGATCTCGTTAAGATTCCCGTTAAATCCTTAGGAATAGTCCCCTAGGAAGTCAGTCAAGTCCTTGGATGGATCCCCGTTATCCTCCAGGAACTCAGTCAAGTCCTTGGATGGATCCCCATTATCCTCCAAGAAGCCATTCGAATCCTTGGACGGATCCCCATTATCCTCCAAGAAGCCAGTCGAATCCTTGGATGGATCGATGTTATCCTCAAAGATCTCGTTAAGCCTTAGGATTAGTTCCTCAAGCTCCCGTTAAGATTCCCATTAGATCCTTAGGAATAGTCCCCTAGGAAGTCAGTCAAGTCCTTTGATGGATCCCTGTTATCCTCCAGGAAGTCAGTCAAGTCCTTGGATGGATCCCCGTTATCCTCCAGGAAGTCATTCAAGCCCTTGGATGGATCCCTGTTACCCTCCAGGAAGTCAGTCAAGCCAAGAAGTCAGTCAATCCCTTGGATGGATCCCTGTTATCCTCCAAGAATTCAATCAAGTCTTTGGATGGATCCCTGTTATCCTCCAAGAAGTCAGTCAAGTCCTTGGATGGATCCCCGTTATCCTCCAAAGTGTCCGTTAAAATTAAGTTCCAAAAAAAAATATAATATATGTAAGAAAGGAAATAAAAGTACTTAGGGTGACTCTTTTCCTCCTTCCTTGAGCCGTCATGTGATGACCAATTCTCGCGCCCCGCGTGGCATCTCGTTCCCGTTAGTGTCGTCACGTAACCATTCCCCCTTCGAGTCTAGGAGTCATGGCACCACATGGTAATATACCTTGGTAAAACATTGACCTCCTCGATTGGCACCCCCATGTGGTGACTATTTCAATTGCCCTGATCGCCCTTGTGGCTCAGACTAGTGTGAGTACCATTCAGCCTCAAACCAGAATGTCTTGTCCCATGTCATCCCGACTAAAAGGCCCGTTTGGAATGAGTCAACTGAGGTCATGATTGTCTTAGAATTCTAAATCCATTTGAACTACAGTGACCTGAGCCTCTCATCGCGTGGGACCCCCTCCCTCATGGTGAGAGGAACGTAGGCAACTTCGGCCAGGTCAAATGTCTCAAAATAGAGGATTCTAAGATACGTGCGCCTTTGGTCCAGCATTCACCCAGTGTTTACCCAAGCCTAAAGCTACTTTTTTTGTTCCCCATAGCTCAGATGAAGTGGAAGAGAGCATCGTGTCGCCGCCTGGTGCGTGTAGAGTCAGAAAGTTCCCCGGTCACGACAACTTCTCCTAACCGGTACCTGAGAAAGATCATTTCAGTGGACAGTAGCTTGAGAAATGACGCCGCGGATAATCCGGATGGCCCAAGGAACGAAGAGTTGCTCCAAACTTTAGAAACCCTCGGGGCTGAGAAAGAAGTCATCACAGAGAGCCACAAAGAAACGCAAAGTCCGTTTGATGAGTCGACAAGGCAAAGAGGTGTTCCAGCTCTGTTTCAAATTGGTGGGTCCTTCACCAAAGTTTCCAACCACAAAGAAGAGGTAGAAACCACCCAACCTCTGAATTGCAACCAAACATCACCGCTACATCCCAAATCCAACACCACCCATGGGAAGCCTTCTATAAAACCCCAAGCACAATCCACTCGAAACGCCCGTAAACCACCATTCACACCGGTCATGCCTCGAGCATCATACTCACAATACCTTCCCAATCGAATCCCTTCTCGGTTTAATGCCGCAAACCAAGTCACCAGAGCTCAGTCACTGTTTAAACCATATATGGATACCCGACCGGGCGTCGCCAACTTGCCTCCACCAGATTTCCCAATAAGATTTTGGGGTGACTCGCATCATTTCTACAATCCAAGACCTTTTGGACCACAATCTCCTTGCATGCCTTCGATGTATATTCATGCAAGCAACCAAGGTTGTGGGTATGCCTACGCCCCTGTGCCTCTGCAAAATCCTCTCAATCATCATCTATTGGGAAAGAGAAAGCGAATGGAAGCTAAGTTCGAAAGGACACTCAATGAACACCCCTTTGCGTTAAGAGACGGTGATCCTTGTCCCCGCCATGCTCTGGTCAACGATGAAAGAAAAGCCAAATGCCAAGATGAGCCCCGTCTCACAATGTTTGAGGATTTTGAAATGCCCGTAAGCAAAATGTTTGAGGGATTGGTTAAACAAGGTCTCATGATGCCCCTCGAAGATTTCTCGGCCAAAGAATCCTGAGAAACGCCGCAGCACCACCAAGAGGTGTGCCTTTCACAACTTTTATGGGCATAATACCGATGATTGCACAGTTGTGAAATGCATCATCCAAAAATTAATCGCAGAAGGAAAGCCTGAATGCCCCCAGTTGGGAAATTGGAAATAAAGCTACAGCTATGGTCAGAAGCGGAATGTCAAAACCTCTTCCACCAACCTCCCCTTAGAAAGAGTCTGTTTTCATCCTTAGGAAGAGTCAGTTGCTTTTAGGATGTGTGACAAGCCGTTAAGAAAAGTCATTTAAGATATCTGTTAGGTTTAGTTAGAGTCTTGACTCCCCGGTCGATGCCATGAGGTGACCATTCTGAGTCCATTGTCAGTTTTCTTAATAAGATTATTATCATTATTGCCTTGTCAAAAGTGTGCATAAAAAAACGAAGATCAAGTTTTCTTAAAATAAAAGACCATGTTTTCCTAAAAGGCTAATCCGCTAATGAAGTGTTCTTCTCAAATCATGGTTATAATTTCACCTTGAGGTTTAATATGCTAAAGTCCTTCGCGGTTCTGTCCATTGGAAACATTGACCAAGGACCCCACATCTGAATTGGCGTCCAAGACAACCGTCCACATGAGAAAGAAGATCAAAAGGTTGGAACACTGCCTACAAGGAAAGGCCCGTGCTTCGGAAGCCCAAAACCGGCTACATCAAATGGAGATCCGTACCTTCGTTGAGTTCCACGCACGAAGGCTGCGAACCTTGAAAGGAAATCACCAAAAGGAGAGGGGGCCAAAGCAAACTCCCAACTCATGAGTAGACGAGTCCGGCAATTACAACACCAAGCCAAGTGGAGACCTCGCGACATCTTTCCCGATGACACAGAACCCGAGTTCCCCATGGGAGATATGGAACATGCCGCCGACAACCCCTCCAACAATTGAGGAAGAAAATAGATCATCGTGCTTCATGGGAGCCCATCCCTAAAAAAAAAAAAAAAAAAAAAAAAAAAAAAAAAAAAAATTGGGTCTTTCAGCCTCGTAGGATTAGACTTTCATCAAAGTCCGTCCTGGACTGTGTCTTTTTATTTTTACAAATGTCCGCACTTGGACATGTATGTACAAAGTTATCTAAATAAAAGAGTAATTTCCATTCACTTCTCTCTAGACTTGAGACATTATTTGCAATATACATTTACTCTTAAAATTGCTTTGCTTGTTATTATCAATTGATTGCTACGTCCCTAAAATGACGAATTGACTTCTAAGCATACTAGTCAATGACGACTCATTAAGGACGAATGGACCTAACACAAATGAAGAATGCTAAATGCAAACAATTAATCTTGATGTGAATAAATGTTGTGATCAATTGGTACGAAGAAACCATTAATGGCAAACCTTCCTCCATACACATACCCGATACACATTTCCCGATACACAACCCGATACACCTTTCCTATACAAATTCTTGATGCACATCAAAGGCATCCCAAGACAATAAAAATGCAAGGATGTTGTTGCTCAACCACCAAGATTCAACCGTGATCGCACACGTGCGCAACCAAACAAAGGACTTCCCGGATCTTCAAAGTCAAAGTGAGAAGTGACAGACATTCCACCAAGGGGCTATAAATGAGCCAATGTCAAAGATAGCAAGTTGGGGCTAATGTTTCCCCTCTTTAAAAAAAAAGATGAGAAGAGAAGAGAGAAAAGAAATGAATAATAAAAAGAAGGAAAGGAAATGAATATATGCGAAGAGGAAGTCTGCCTCAAAGGCTCACCAAGTACACTGTAAAGGTCCACCTCAAAGAACATCCCGAGGAGTTCACCGCAAACCAAAGCGATCTACATCAACAAAGCAACAACATCATTCAAAAGGACACTAACTTCGACAAAAGATTATCCATGGCCGAACTACGGCGACCTGAGCTCCTCAAACTGAGGGGAACGTAGGCAACCTTCGGGTCCGGTCACAACATGAAACAAAACCATCAAATCATGGTCCTCTCAAAATGACCAAGTGCTCTTCCCTAGGTCCCATCAATGACCGATTTCCCCGCCACACCTTCTTCTTCCGATCTTTCCATTGATTGAATCTTAATCTCAATTGATCACAACATTTATACATGTTAAGGCTAATTGCTTGTTATAATCTTGACTTAATAACAAACAAGGTCCATTCAAGCAATCATTTGATAATCTTAACTAAGGCAAATTTCAAATGTCTCGACAAGCCTTCTTCTCTACATCTTAGGAAAGAGCTAAACACTTGTATTCTGTCAAGCAAGGGCTTCCTCCCATTTCATGATACATTGCTCAAAGAGCTCACCAATATAAAGGGACTCTCTTCCAAATAAAATGCCCTTGCATGTTTCCTCCAAGAAAAATACCTTAAGTCCCCGTTCTACCAAGTCGGCTGGATCACTCATAAAAAAAGGCACCAAAAAATTATCCCGCTAGGTCGAAAACCCGCAAGGGCGGCCTAGGCAAAAAACAAGGTGTGCCATAAAAGACGTAAAAGAGATGCCCGCTAGGTTGAAAACTGTAGACACCCCATTTTGGACGTTCATTTATAATCAAACTACTTCTGTGTCTCGCCTTTGATTTGGGTCAAAACTCGTTAAGTTGGACATGTTTCGTTAAGTTTTTGACTGACTCTGTTAGTCAGGGGCCAAAATGAACATTAAAACTGATGCAGAGGGCAAAAATGTGATTCCAGCACATGGATGTCTCGTACGAGACATTGATGTCTCGTACGAGGTATCCCACCTTGACAGTCGGGTTTTGGTCAGTTTCCTTGTTAATCTTAACCCCTTTTCTTGGCAAACACTCATGCAATCCGGGGAAAATCCCATGGCTGATCCTAGAGTCCAAATATACCTCTGTGAGAAAACAAGTCTTGGATTCCCACCTCAACTTACCTTCTTGGCCAAAACCCTAGCTCCAAAACCCTTATAAATATAGTTGTTCTTGGCTAGAATGACTAATGGTGGATTAACGGTCAACTCTAGACTCCAAATCTGATCAAAGAAGCTCTCATAATCAGCCCCTCTCTGATACCCACGAAATTTGGAAGATCAAGGCCTTTAGTCAAGGTCATCCATAGGATTCTTGAAGAAAACGCTTAGGTAAAATCTTTGCTTTATATCTTCTCATCATCTTCTTTGCTTTGAAGTAGTGTGATTCCATTAAAGGATCAGCCTAGAGCCTCTCCAATCCATGGAGATGGTCTCGAAGCACATGATCCGACATCCCAAATAAATAAGCAATTATTTATTTGTTTGTTTCTTTTATTTTGGTACGTAAATGCATGATTTTAAAACGATGATGATGATTTCTTAGCAAGACCAATCCTAGATTGGGTGAATTGGGTGCTCCTTGACCCTCCCAATTCATAACTTAACCCTCGAATCCAGACATATCAGTCCGTGTTCCGACAATAACATGGTGGCGACTCTCAAACCAACAAAAGGTAAATAGAAGTACGAAAATGTGCCTCGAAAAAGGGAAAAACCTCACGCGCAAACAGTGGCGACTCTGCTGGGGACGAGATCACAGTAAGTGGGTTAGACTTGCGTTGAAAGAAATCATCATTGTTTCAAAATTTTGCATTCTGTACTGTAACCTGTTCCTCAGCTGAGATGCCTCATACGAGGATTCCCTTGCCTCGTACGAGACATCTCGGTTCTACCCGACTGATCTGATTCTCTGTGATCAGTTAGTTTGTGACAAGCCTTTGAGATTTCTGAGTGGATATGAATCTATTGTGAAAGGTTTCATTGAAGGAGTTACCCTGAATAGTTGAGAACAATGATGTTGATTGATAGCGGATTGGTTAGCAAGTTTCCTCACCTTATCTATTTTGAGGGTATAAATGTTAATTCCAGTTTTACTTATTTGTTCAGAAGATAGTGCGATTTCATGGGATGCCTACGAGCATGGTGTTAGATATGGGTTCCTTATTTACATCTTGATTTTAGTAAGCAATTCAGAAGGCTTTGAATTCAGAATTGGGATTTAGTACAGGTTTTCATCCTCAGACAGATGGCCAGTCAGAAAGAACCATTCAGATTTTTGAGGACATGTTGAGAACTTGTTCAGTTGATTTTTAGAACTAGTGGGGTATACCTTTACTTCTCGCGGAGTTTGCTTAATATATTAATTCTTTTGAGATATGGGGAAGAGTTAGAGATCGGGATTGTATTCCTTCTCTTGACAAGATTCATAATGTGTTCCATGTTTCGATGCTTCGAAAGTATGTGTATGATCCATCTCATGTGTTATCTGAGGTTCCCGAGGATATTGAACCAAGTATGTCCTATGAGGAGCATCCAGTTCATGTGATTGATTCTAGAATTCGAGAATTGAGAACTAAAAGTATTCCTCTTGTTAGAGTTGTGTGGAGGAACCATAATGTGGAAGAATCAACTTGGAAGCTTCGAGATTGGAATGGAAAGGAAATATCCTTGGTTTTTTGATTCGTTTGGTAAGTTATCCTAAAATTCGGGACGAAATTTCTTTAAGGGGGAGTGATTGTAACGACCCCAAAACCACCCTGATTTTCTTAACATAAAATGGAACTTTTATGTGCATTTTATGTGTTAGAAAATATTTTTACAACTTGCATAAATTATTTGAGCATATGAGTTAGTTAAAGTGTTAGTAGAAATTTTGTTAAAAGGAATGAATGAGTTAGTTGAAACTTTAGGGTCCAAAGTGTAACTTTAAAGTTCAGGGGCTTATTTGCTCAAAATGAAAGTAGAGGGACCAAAGTAAAAATTTTATAAAATTTTTTATATACTTGTCCTCACCATTCTCTTTCTCTGCGTATGCAACATTTTAACTTCTCCATTTTCATTACTCTCTCTGGTTCACGAAGAAAAAAAGTAAGTTCAACCCATTTCGATTTAATTCTTTTTATTTACTTACCCGTTTTAAAAACTAATTATATAAAAATGATCAGGGCGTTGAGTAGGTCATTTCTACCCGAAAAAAATATATTTCTGCGATACTTTTTTCGGAAATAGGTAAGTTACTAATTCCCTTTAAATAGTAAAATGGTCATATATTTGCTATATGTGTGATATGTGGTGAAATTATTGTGAAAAGAATTTATTTGTGATACTTGTTTATTTGGGACAAATGGAGTATAATTATACTGGGTAAGTGACTTGGTTTGTATGCAAGGATGTATATGGAGTATGTTTATATACCTGAGAATGTTAGTATAAGTGTTTGAAAGTATACTCCTACTTGTGGGACGGTAAAATATTAACTTGAGTTAAATGTTAAAAAGTATATTATAAAATTATACTATTATTCTTGGGACGGGGAAATTAAATGAAAGTATCCCTAAATGAGTATATTAGTATATTAAAAAAAATTTATTTATACTTGTGGAACGGTGGAACGAAAGGAGTATAGTTTGTTCAAGTTTTGGCCTGGCGGGTGTGTTGGGCGGCTGCCCAAATAGGGCGTGCGGCCGCACACTTATCTGGAAGATTTTTGTCTTGAGACAGAGTGTTTTGGGCGGCCGCACAGTCTGGTGTGGGCGACCGCCCAGGGCTGCTGAAAAGTTTGAGTTGTTTAAATCCAAGTGAATTAGAGTTAAATCTTGGTCTAGGTCTTAGGTGATATCCTAGAGTACCTAGAGGGTTGTTGTGGAACACCCTAGTGTTTGAAATTGGTTCCTTTGTGAACAAATGTGTTAGGGAATATGAATAAGTGTTACATGGGGTATTGTTGAACATCTTTTGATGTGGTTTGGATTGGTTCATCTTTGTGATGTGTTTGGCTTGGTTCCTTATTTTAGAATCATTGCCCCGGTTGTTGTTGTTGTTTAGCAAGTATTCATTACCGTGCTTCTTGTGAAAAGTCCAGCTGGTCTTGTTGTGGAGTCAGGCAATGGGAGAATTATAGTGGTACAAGTAAGTTCACTATATGGTTTTCTATTGGTACCTTCTGTGTCAGGCGGTGGGAGAATTATAGTGGCACACAAGCCAAGTTCACTATAAGGTGTCCACTGTGCCTTCTCTGTTTCCCTAGTCCAGATTGGCCTTGGATGGGATGAATCGCTCCCTTTAGTGAGCATTTGGGTTATGACTTTGTGTCATGTTTCCCTCTCTGGTTACTTTGGTTCTATTGGTTATGGTTTGGTTATCGGGATCCCGGCTTCAGCTATTTATGCTGCTCAGATGGTTTTCTCAGATGGTATTCTCAGATGGGTATCTTATTTCGGTAAACCTAGGCTTGGTATTCTCGTAGGAGTGTTTACTCCTACACTATGTGTTGTATGATGAGTTGGTCGTTATTTCTAACCGGTATGGGACGGTTGGCGATAGGGAGCCTCTCATGTTATGTGCTATATGCTATATGATTATTTGTTGATATAGTTTCTTTATGATTATCATATCAGCATGTAACGTAGTTGCATTTTAGTAGCTTACTGAGATTCATTCTCACCCCTTATTTGTTTACTGTTTTAGATAAAGGCGAGTCCAGTGAATAGGATAATTGTACGGGAGGACGTCGTGGTGGTAAGAGTTTGGGATATGAGTTTTGTCAAGGTTACATTACTTAGATGTATAACCTTTTGGGTAGAGTTTCCTTGACTTTATCATCTTGTAACACCTATATTTTGGATAATGTCGGTATTTGTACGTTTATATAAAAGTTTGTAAGCTTTCGGGCTAAATACTTTCATTTGTGAAAGTGGTTTGAAAAGTAGTGTTTGAAAGTTAGTGGAAGTCTTTGAACTTCAAGTGTGGATTTTGTTAAACTTTATGAAAGTATATTTTGGAAAAAATTTTTAAAAGTGTTTTATAACGTCTTCCAATCGTGTCCCGAGCGTAGGGCCAAGTAGGACCACGGGTCTGGGGCGCGACAGTTGGTATCAGAGCTAGGTTGTAGATGGTCTAGAATGACTAAGTGAACTAGGAGGGTAGTTGGGTAGAGAGTGAGTAACGTTGAGTGTTTTATGTTGTTAATCACTGAAGATGGTTGGAACTGATGGTGATCAATCGGGGCCTTCAGGGCTGGGTAATGCTAGAGAAGAGGTTCGAACAATGTTCCAAGGTATGTTTGAAACTGTAATGAAAACAATTAATGATATAGTTCAGCATAAAAGCAAGGTTGAGGCCTCAGATGTGACAAAACTAGGAGGACAGTTAAAACCACAACCCCAGCGTGGTGATAGTAAAGAATACCAAGGGACATCTTCGCAAGCTAAGGAATCTTTTCAAGGGCCACAAAATAGAAGAACTCAAGATAAACGAGTATGTAGCTATTGTCGGAAGGAAGGGCATTTAGAAGAAAGATGTTGGAAGAAGCAAAGCAAATGTATGAGATGTGGTCAGTTGGGTCACTTTCAGAGGAATTGCTCTAGATTTAAGAATCAGTTATCGGGAAGTGTAGTTGGGTCTTCTCAGGGCCAGAAGAGGGATTCTTCAGGGAAGCTTAAGGTACAAGGTAGTGTTTCTGCCATCAATCAACAACAGATTTTAGATCCTTCTAATGTGATTGGAAGTATAATTTCTATGTCTAGTTTGAGAGCACATACACTTATAGACCCTGGCTCTTCGCATTCTTATGTGTCTGTGCATT
The DNA here is from genome assembly GCA_026119855.1 of Campanula takesimana. Taxonomy (NCBI): domain Eukaryota; kingdom Viridiplantae; phylum Streptophyta; class Magnoliopsida; order Asterales; family Campanulaceae; genus Campanula; species Campanula takesimana. The sequence continues at coordinate 1,654,663 of JAOWBW010000001.1, forward strand.
TTGCTTCTTGATTACATGTGTCTCCTGAGTCTCTACCTTAGGTGTTAGAGGTGTCTATCCTAAGGAGGAGTGTTTGGTGATTGATAGAGTGTTGCGCACTTGTGATGTGCAAATTGTGAGTATGTTTTACTTGCTGGTTTAGTTATTTTGCTATAGCAAGATTTTGATATTATTGTGGTGGAGTTTTATATGCTAGTGTGCTTTAATTAAGCATGGTAGATATATGTGTTTAGCATTCATGCTATTTATGCATTAAAGTCTGAAATTTTTTTTTATCACAAGGTTATGCCTGGTATTTGGTTTATGGGGTTGGCAGCAGAGTGTCTATAGCTAAACTAGAGAATGTACTCTTCCTTTGTGGGATCTCAGATATGTTTCTATTGAGTAGTACATGATTGATAAAAACCTTGGGTTATCTTGAGTTGTTCGGTATAATGCTATAGTGTTGATATCTAGTGCAATATATCCATAACATTGGTTGAGTTAAAGGAGTAGAAGATTCAACTTGAGATATTTCTTGACAAGGGATTCATTACGTTTAGTATATCTACGTGGGATGCATCAGTATTGTTTATTATGAAAAGGTATGATATTTTGCGATTGTATACTGAATACTAAGAGCTCAACCGGATGACTATAGCGAATCATCACTTGTTATTTTATATGGGGGATATAATTGATCAACTTCAGAGATCAGTGGTTTATTCAGTGGTTGACTTGAAGTGATTATCATCAGTTGAAATTTTGAGTTGAGTATATTTTAAAAACGGTTTTTCATACCAGGTATGGGCATCATAAATTGTGGTCATAGTGTTTGAATTAACAACTACTTCAGTGGTATTGTTGGATATGCTGAGTTGTATCTGTAGCCGTAATTGGATTGCTTTGTGAGAGGCAACAGATAATCAAGGCATTATGTATTCTTGTTAGAGGATATATTATTTTGAGGAAGTTTCAATTCAGGCATGGTTATTGATTTTTAAATATGGAAGCAACAGTAATTGGAAAAAAATCATACTTCAGTAGCAGAGGTATGTAACTTGTTGAGATTGGCATATGGTTAGAGATTCATTGATGGATTTCTAAGGTAGCTACACTGTTAACTATATGACACAGGAAGATACACTTTCTCGATGGATTGGTAAGAGTGAAACGAGTTTTTAATTGTTGAAACGAGAGTTGATGACAACTTCAGTATTGATATTGCTTAATGGATTTGACTAGTATTACAGTTATCTAGAGGATATGATCAGTGTTACTATTATCTAGTGGATATGTCGAATTTTACCATTATAGTGGATCTGATAAATTTATTATTCATGGTGATGCCTTAAAGAGTAATTGAAATGTTCATCGCTTCAGAATTGTATGGTAACAATGTGTGCTTTGAGAAGATTGATTCCTTTTCCTTATGAACAAAATTATCCTACCTATAACTTGAGATTTATTGCGATTATATATCCATGGCATTAGTGAATGACCTTTATAAAGCCATATTGAAGTGTTTACCAACCATGAGAGTTAATGTATTGGTTTTTCCAAAGAGAGTTACATAGGAGATAATGCAGGTAGAGTACCATGTTATATCATCCGGGAAAGACAAATATATTAGAGGATTCCTTGACTTATAGTTCATGTTTGATAAAACTAAATGGGGAATGTTAGAGGAATTAACATTTTGGAGTTTTTGTGAGTCGAGACATGGTGTGAATTTGCGATTGTGGAAGCCTTAAGTTTCTACTCTATTGAATGATTTCAACTATAGAAAATTACTAGTGGAATGAGCGATGATAGACAACATGATTTTGTTCATTGCTAGTGATGGAACTTTAACTTTTATAGCAGCGTATGTAGTCGATATTTAGTGGAACCAACATGCATAACGGAATTCAACTCCAGGTACTTGAAGAGATACACAAGACCAATTTAATTATGAATCCAAGTAAATGTAGAGTATTGAGATAAATTGAAGAGTTACATTTGATTTGTTTGACACGCGAAATTCTAAGCATTCAACTAAGTCCTTGAGCTGCGAATAATTTGGAAGTAAAATATCAGTGATCAGTTAGTTTGTGACAAGCCTTTGAGATTTTTGAGTGAATATGAATCTATTGCGAAAGGTTTCATTGAAGGAGTTACCCTGAATAGTTGAGAACAATGATGTTGATTGATAGCGGATTGGTTACCAATTTTCCTCACCTTATCTATTTTGAGGGTATAAATGTTAATTCCAGTTGTTACTTATTTGTTCAGAAGATAGTGCGATTTCATGGGATGCCTACGAGCATGGTGTTAGATATGGGTTCCTTATTTACATCTTGATTTTAGTAAGCAATTCAGAAGGCTTTGAATTCAGAATTGGGATTTAGTACAGGTTTTCATCCTCATAAAGATGGCCAGTCAAAAAGAACCATTCAGATTTTTTAGGACATGTTGAGAACTTGTTCAGTTGATTTTTAGAACTAGTGGGGTATACCTTTACTTCTTGTGGAGTTTGCTTAATATATTAATTCTTTTGAGATCTAGGGAAGAGTTAGAGATCGGGCTTGTATTCCTTCTCTTGACAAGATTCATAATGTGTTCCATGTTTCGATGCTTCGAAAGTATGTGTATGATCCATCTCATGTGTCATCTGAGGTTCCCGAGGATATTGAACCAAGTATGTCCTATGAGGAGCATCCAGTTCATGTGATTGATTCTAGAATTCGAGAATTGAGAACTAAAAGTATTCCTCTTGTTAGAGTTGTGTGGAGGAACCATAATGTGGAAGAATCAACTTGGAAGCTTCGAGATTGGAATGGAAAGGAAATATCCTTGGTTGTTTGATTCGTTTGGTAAGTTATCCTAAAATTCGGGACGAATTTTCTTTAAGGGGGAGTGATTGTAACGACCCCAAAACCACCCTGATTTTCTTAACTTAAAATGGAACTTTTATGTGCATTTTATGTGTTAGAAAATATTTTTACAACTTGCATAAATTATTTGATCATATGAGTTAGTTAAAGTGTTAATAGAAATTTTGTTAAAAGGAATGAATGAGTTAGTTGAAACTTTAGGGTCCAAAGTGTAACTTTAAAGTTCAGGGGCTTATTTTGCTCAAAATGAAAGTAGAGGGACCAAAGTGAAAATTTTATAAAAATCTTTATACACTTATCCTCACCATTCTCTCTCTCTGTGTATGCAACATTTTAACTTCTCCATTTTCATTACTCTCTCTGGTTCACGAAGAAAAAAAGTAAGTTCAACAAATTTTGATTTAATTCTTTTTATTTACTTACCCGTTTTAAAAACTAATTATATAAAAATGATCAGGGCGTTGAGTAGGTCATTTCTACACGAACAAAACATATTTCTGCGATACTTTTTCCGGAAATAGGTAAGTTACTAATTCCCCTTAAATAGTAAAATGGTCATATATTTGCTATATGTGTGATATGTGGTGAAATTATTGTGAAAATAATTTATTTGTGATACTTGTTTATTTGGGACAAATGGAGTATAATTATACTGGGTAAGTGACTTGGTTTGTATGCAAGGATGTATATGGAGTATGTTTATATACCTGAGAATGTTAGAATAAGTGTTTGAAAGTATACTCCTACTTGTGGGACGGTAAAATATTAACTTGAGTTAAATGTTAAAAAGTATATTATAAAATTATACTATTATTCTTAGGACGGAGAAATTAAATGAAAGTATCCCTAAATGAGTATATTAGTATATTAGAAAAATTATATTTATACTTGTGGAACGGTGGAACGAAAGGAGTATAGTTTGTTCAAGTTTTGGCCTGGCAGGTGTGTTGGGCGGCCGCCCAAATAGGGCGTGCGGCCACACACTTATCTGGAAGATTTTTGTCTTGAGACAGAGTGTTTTGGGCGGCCTCACAGTCTGGTGTGGGCGACCGCCCAGGGCTGCTGAAAAGTTTGAGTTGTTTAAATCCAAGTGAATTAGAGTTAAATCTTGGTCTAGGTCTTAGGTGATATCCTAGAGTACCTAGAGGGTTGTTGTGGAACACCCTAGTGTTTGAAATTGGTTCCTTTGTGAACAAATGTGTTAGGGAATATGAATAAGTGTTACATGGAGTATTGTTTAACATCTTTTGATGTGGTTTGGATTGGTTCATCTTTGTGATGTGTTTGGCTTGGTTCCTTATTTTAGAATCATTGCCCCTGTTGTTGTTGTTGTTTAGCAAGTATTCATTATTGTGCTTCTTGTGAAAAGTCCAGCTGGTTTTGTTGTGGAGTCAGGCAATGGGAGAATTATAGTGGTACAAGTAAGTTCACTATAAGGTTTTCCATTGGTACCTTCTGTGTCAGGAGGTGGGAGAATTATAGTGGCACACAAGCCAAGTTCACTATAAGGTGTCCACTGTGCCTTCTCTGTTTCCCCAGTCCAGATTGGCCTTAGATGGGATGAATCGCTCCCTTTGGTGAGCATTTGGGTTATGACTTTGTGTCATATTTCCCTCTCTGGTTACTTTGGTTCTATTGGTTATGGTTTGGTTTTCGGGATCCCGACTTCAGCTATTTATGCTGCTCAGATGGTTTTCTCAGATGGTATTCTCAGATGGTTATGTTATTTCGGTAAACCTTGGCTTGGTATTCTCGTAGGAGTGTTTACTCCTACACTATGTGTTGTATGATGAGTTGGTCATTATTTCCAACCGGTATGGGACGGTTGGCGATAGAGAGCCTCTCATGTTATGTGCTATATGCTATATGATTATTTGTTGATATAGTTTCTTTATGATTATCATATCAGCATGTAACGTAGTTGCATTTTAGTAGCTTACTGAGATTCATTCTCACCCCTTATTTGTTTACTGTTTTAGATAAAGGCGAGTCCAGGGAATAGGATAATTGCACGGGAGGATGTCGTGGTTGTAAGAGTTTGGGATATGAGTTTTGTCAAGGTTACATTACTTAGATGTATAACCTTTTGGGTAGAGTTTCCTTGACTTTATCATCTTGTAACACCTATATTTTGGATAATGTCGGTGTTTGTACATTTATATAAAAGTTTGTAAGCCTTCGAGCTAAATACTTTCGTTTGTGAAAGTGGTTTGAAAAGTAGCGTTTGAAAGTTAGTGGAAGTCTTTGAACTTCAAGTGTGGATTTTGTTAAACTTTATGAAAGTATATTTCGGAAAAATTTTCTAAAAGTGTTTTATAACTTCTTCCAATCGTGTCCCGAGCGTGGGGCCAAGTAGGACCACGGGTCTGGGGCGCGACATTACGTGTGTTTGCCTTATGTGTGAACTACGACGGCCTGAGTTCCTCCACAAGAGGGAAACGTAGGCATCCACTTGGCCCGGCCATTGCTTGTTTTGCTTTTACTTTAAAAAAAAAAAACTTTCTATTTTCTCCTTGTCACCTAGATCTTGACTCTCACACACGTGCACACATGTAGAATAATTGCACTACATACCCTATAAACCCAGGTCCCAATCGGAGGATGGATGTCGGTCAGCACCCACATTCTAACGAATGGCCCTCGCCGGTCTCTCCAAATATGGTGTACCCACTCCGTGACACGCTCCTAGACTGTGTTCATGGGGAGCCTTAGCCGTAAGCCTTGCATCAACCTCATGCTTACATACTAGTTAATAAGACACTCCTCGAGATCGGTCGGTTCGATTCTTAGGGCTGTTTTAATCTTTTCCCAAGATAACGCATCTTTACAATCTATAATCCTCCCTTGTGAATATGACGAATGTCCCTTCGGTTAAATGTTGAACAAAGAATTTTGAAAGAATGGAGAACCTCTCTATGGGAATCCGAGTTTGTGTTTTCCTAATTTCACTATTCTGTGCGGGATTGTGGATGCCATTTTGGCTTAGTTTCGACCGCACCGTTCAACATGTCCCTTTCGGTTGTCCCTTAAAATTCACAAGGTTTGATTGCATTAATGCGTTGTTTAACAAAGTGCAAAACAACTACGGAATCACTTAGGTTTGGCTTAATTGAATGGTGGATTCCAATGAGAATATGGGACCCTTGCCTGAATTGTCCGTTTGGGAGAGTGCAATACAGGTGAAAAACAAGGGGCTCATATTCTAGGGTGACAGAATCCACTGTTCCAGGATGAACTAGAGTAGTAACTTCTCAAAATGGATTAAATTCCATCCGACCAATAGGATTAAAATCTGCAATCTGACTGTTAGGCCGGATGCCTCGTACGAGACATCCATTGTCTCGTACGAGACATCCTCCTTTTTTCTATGAATTTGCCATGTTGGTCAACCCTGTTTCATAAAAGCCGACTTGTTGGGACCCCAGCCTGGATTTGACACAGTTTCTGCACTCTAGGTCCGTCCGATCAGCAAAGTAGCTCCACGCTCCCAACACAGTGCCCGCCCGCACGGAAATGTCTCTCAAAGAAATCTCACAAAGTCTGCACTTCAAGATGGAAGCCATCGGAGGTTGGAAGGAAGGCCTACCCAACGGAGAAGCCCTAGAGATCAATATCATGCAAGAATTTCGCTTCAGAGGGCTCGATTATGCCTCTTATTATTCTCATGACCAAGTCGAAGAGCGTAACGAACAAAGCGAAAAAGATTGGGCTGAAATCGAGAAGATGATCGATGGTAGTAAGCTCGAAATGCTACAAGCTGAATACAATGAAATGAACAAATGGTACAATGCCGCTGTCAAGAGAGCCCGAGATTTAGAGGACAACCAATAGAAGGTCATCAACGATGAGGTGGGTAACTGCATCAGCCTGCTTTATCAAGACCTAAAGAACCAAATGGAGGAGGAACATCATCATCACCTCAATGTCATGAGGGACCACCATGAGAGCATCATGCAAAGCCTCCAACCTAAGCCACAAAGGGTCTACACCGATTTGAGCCAAATCCGACTTGGTAGGGTGTTTCGAGAGCTTGAGAGGTAAGGCAAGCTAGCACCTATGAGGGGATACAAACCCAAGTATGAGGAAGCCGGAAGGGCCTTACACCTGTATTGCTACTATCATCATTGCCGCGGTCATCACACCGACAAGTGCAACAACCTAAGAGATAAGATCCAAGATCTTATCGACCAAGGCACTCTATAGATAATAGGCAATGGATCCGGCCTCGTATTGAAGAACGAGAGGTCCAAACCTCAAGCTCCTTTTCCACTACATTAGTTAGTAGTTTAATAGACTAGTTTTTACTTCATTTTCATAGCTTAGACGTTTATTTCCTTCATTTTAAACTAGTTGTTTCTTTTTCTACTCCTTAAGGGATCCTACTCACTCAAGAATCATTGTGAGTGAGAGCATGCCCTCCTATCAATTTCAATTTTTAGTAATAGTTAGTTTCTTTTAAATTTCTCACTTTTTCGTACTTTTCCAAAAAGCAAAGTAGTGTAGAGATGGTAGAGGTGCACAATGAGAATGACTACGCTAAAGCGATTCCATTCTCCGGAACACGTCCAGTACCTAACATGATGCTAAAGGAGGGATACTTCCCCGGTCTTGGGCTTGGCAAGCATTTACAAGGGATAAAAGAACCACCACCTATCGTTCTATACCCCCCCAGAATAGGGTCTAGGGTATGTGTCACCACTCAAGGACATCCCTAAAGATGAAAGGGATTGGACTTCATACATCGTGCCAATGGCACCGCCCTATCGAAAAACTCTAAACGGGTACTTTGTACGCGAGGGGGAAAACTTGCCATACTTCATGTTCCTTGAACCATGGATCGACCATAGGGGGAAGCACCAGCCGGGCTTTGAAATCTTCAGTGACTGTGATCCATACTCGCTTGAAACAGAACCGATGCAATTCTCGTGGCTACCTCGAGAATTAGGGGGTACCAAGGCCGAAACATTCAGTGAGTGGTACTTTGTGTTGGGAGAAGACCTACTGCGCCAATTTATCAATCTTTGCAAGATAGAGGACACTCAGATCAATGCAATAGAAAAGGGGGACGCTCCGAACCAAGACTACACCAAGCTCATCAAGAAGAGTGACGAGCCTATCCAGAATTGGTATACAACTGGGCGACCCATAGCAAGTGAAGACTTCCTGATCAAAGAATTAGGATGTACTCCCCATCCCCATAGAGAAAGGAAATTTGTAACCCTTACCTTAGAGTCAGATACCGCTATCGATGAGCTCACCCAAGAGGACTTGGATGCCATCGCGGAACGTGTATTCCCATACTTTCTTAATGAAAAAATAGATCTTTCTGAGTATCCCGAGATTGCTAGCGTCTTAAATGATGAATTAACTAATAACTCTAACGAATTAGATAATAATGAGTCTTATGACGAGATAGATCAAGAAAACGAACAAATCTTAAAAGAAATTAATAAGCAAGTAGGTCTTCGTGGCCGAAATGGTCCTATTGATGCCGAAGAAATGCAGACAGTTAATCTGGGGACGGCGATGATCCGAAAGAGATCAAGATTGGCAGTTTCTTTAAGGGGGAAGACCGACAAGCCCTCATAGCGCTTCTACGAGAATTCGTAGATGTGTTCGCTTGGTCCTACAAAGATATGCCGGGACTAGCCAATTAGATTATTGAGCACAAGATACCACTGCTTCCTGATTCAAGGCCAGTCAAGCAGAAACTCTGCAAAATTAAGCCAGAGTGGTCAGTACAAGTTAAACAAGAGATAGAGAAACTCCTGAGTGTTGGCTTCATCAAAGTGATAGAGTATCCAACCTGGTTGGCTAATACGGTGCAAGTTTCCAAGGCAAATGGAAAGGTCCGAGTCTGTGTTGATTTTCGTGATCTCAACAGAGCATCTCCGAAAGATGACTTCCCTCTTCCCAACATAGACATGCTTGTTGACAATACCGCGAAATACGAAGTCCGTTCATTCGTAGATGGATTCACCGGTTACAACCAGATCCTCATGGCCGAGGAGGACCAGCACAAAACAGTGTTCACCACACCTTGGGGGACGTTCTCTTATACAGTCATGCCGTTCGGACTCAAGAATGCCGGAGCCACTTATCAGAGAGTTGTAACTGCATTGTTCCATGACATGATACATAAAGAAATGGAGGTGTACGTCGACGATATGATCATACATTCCAAAGGCTCCGATAGGCAACACTTTGTCGACCTCAGAAAGTTCTTTGAGAGGATGAGACACTACAAGATGAGAGTTAATCCGGCCAAGTGCACGTTTGGGGTAGTAAAAGGAAAGGTCCTTGGGTACATGGTCACTGAGCGTGGTATAGAAGCGGATCCCGCTAAGATCAAAGCCATCGTTGACATGCCTCCACCTAAAACGAAAAGAGAAGTCAAGGGACTTATGGGTCGCCTTCAGTACATTAGTCGCTTCTCAAGAAGAATGCATCCCTAGAATGGACAGAAGAGTGCCAACAAGCCTTTGAAAAGGTCAAGGAGTACTTAGTAAATCCACCAGTGTTGGTTCCACCGCACAAAGAGAAACCGTTGACCTTGTACCTCACAGTCAATGACACTGCATTAGGGGCTATGCTAGCATAAGTGCAACCCGATTCGAAGAAAGAGAACGCCGTATACTTTGTCAGCCGTCGCTTCCAAGGGGCTGAATTGAATTACTCTGCATTAGAAAAGTCGTGTGCTGCACTGGTATGGGTAGCTAAGAGACTAAAGCCGTACATGGAAGCGTTCCCTATACAACTGATTGCCCGAATGGACCCAATGAAATATATCTTCGAAAAATCGCATGTCTCCTCTAGAATAGCCAAGTGGTACTTCATGATCGCGGGGTACGATATCACTTACATCACACAGAATCCGTGAGAGGAAGAGTATTCGCAGATCATTTAGCCGAATTTCCATGTCATGAAGTGAAGGGGGAAGACCCGCGATTCCCTGATGAGGATATCATGGAAATAGCAGAAAATAAGTGGCAATTATTTTTCGATGGCGCAGCCAATAAAAGAGGATATGGCATTGGCATGTTATTAGTAGATCCCTCAGATTTCTACACTCCACTCGCAATCCGCCTTGACTTTGAGGCCACTAACAACATCACCGAGTACGAAGCTTGAATAGCGGGACTTGAAGCAGCCTTAGAAAGAAATGTGACCGAACTAGAGGTGTACGGAGATTCACAACTTATAATCTATCAGTCACTTAAGAAATGGAAGGTACAAGACCCTACACTCCAGAAATACAACGACCATCTCCAAGACTTGGTCAAACAATTCAAAGAGGTCACTTTCTACTACCTTCCTAGAGATAAGAACCGCTTAGAAGATTCGCTAGCCATGCTAGCATCACTTGTGGAGATCCCCGAATGGACTGAGGTCAAGACCTTCAAAGTCACTAGGCGAGCGACTCCTGCTTATTACTCAATCATAGACCTGCACGACTGCGAAGAAGAGTGTAACTCTGTGAATGCCTTGGACGATAAACCTTGGTATCATGATGTATGGCGTTTCCTCCTAGACGGAACATTCCCATCAGACGCATCACCTAAAGCGAAGATAGCCCTCAAACGGTTTGCCGCCCAATTCATTATTATAGGTGAACGCCTCTACAAGAAACACCACGAGCAGTGTCTACTCTGTGCCGATGAGCACGAAGCCATAGAAATCATGGACCAAGTCCATCAAGGAGTCTGTGGAACCCACATGAATGGCAATATGCTAGCTAAGAAAATCATCCGACTAGGGTACTATTGGGCTACAATGGAAGCCGACTGCACCAACATGGTCAAGAAATGCCACAAGTGCCAGATACATGCCAACTTACAACACGCACCACCATCCGTGTTATACCCTATGACATCCCCTTGGCCATTTTCTACATGGGGAATAGACGTTATTGGCAAAGTCTCACCGACGGGTCACAACGGGCACTCATTCGTATTAGTCACCATTGGTTACTTCACTAAATGGATCGAGGCTCAATCCTACAAAGTCTTGAATGCCAGAAAGGTGGCTGAGTTCATTAAGACCAACATCATATGCTGATATGGGGTACCTCATGAGATGATATCTGACAACGGCACGCACTTTGAGAAAGAATGTGACCAACTACTCGCAGAGTACAAAATAGAGAGACATCAGTCATCACTGTACTGACCACAAACCAATGGAGCAGTCAAAGCTGCTAACAAGACCATTGAGACCATCATTAGGAAAATGGCTAAGACTGGCAGAGACTGGCCCGACAAGCTACCTTTTGTACTCTGGGGCTACCGCACTTCAATCCGTACTGTCACCGGTGAAACTCCATATGCCCTAGCCTATGGGATGGAAGCAGTGCTACCAATCGAATTAGAAGTACCATCACTAAGGGTTCTCCTGGAAAACCAAGTGAATGAAGTCGCATGGTTAGACAACCGTTATGAACAACTAGCCCTGCTAGATGAACAACGACTTTAAGTCGCCGAGCATATCCAAGCATATCAACGGAGAATGGCCCGAGCATTCAATAAGAAATTCAAGTCCCGAAACATCAAAGAAGGGGACCTTTTCCTACGCAAACATCGTCCTGGACCATTCAATCCTATGGGAAAGCGGGGACCAAGATGGATAGGCCCTTACATAGTCAAGAAGGTATTCTTCGGAGGAGCGGTACAACTTACAGACCTAGATGGAGATCAACTGCCGAAGCCCGTCAACATGGACAAGCTGAAGAAGTACTATGCATAAGTCCGTCCCCTGCTTCAAAAGAAAAGAAAAGAGGAAAGCTCGCTAGGTTGAAAACCCGCAAGGGCGGCCTAGGCAAAAGTTAGGGCAGAGAGCACGAGAAAAGAAGCCCACTAGATTGAAAACCTGAAAGGGTGGTCTAGGAAAAAATTAGGGTGTGCATAAATAAAAAGGGGGGGGGACAGCCTATTTTTCTCTTTCTTAAACAAGAACTACGATGACCTGAACTCCTTATTTAATTGATGTAAAAGGAGAACGTAGGCAGCCTTTTGGTCCGGTCTATTCAATAAATAAAATCAAAATCTTGTCTTCTTATTAATTGAATGCATTTCAAGAAAACAATAAGAAAATTTCTAACATGAATACCAACTTGCAAAAGAAAATAAATAAAATACTAAAAGTCTAAACATTGGTTTATCTATGGCAATCTCTCGATACTCCTAAGGATCTATTTCTTCTTTGACTTAGTAGGGGCTTGACCACGGTCCGCCTTGTCATCCCTTTTCCTCTTGTGCAATGGTATCTCGAAACCGGGAGGAACATCAAGTCGACTGAACATCGAGGGAGTCAGTCTCGCAAACACATGAGGCCTATCCAGAGCTTGTAATTTTTTGGGAAGTCCGTTCGCTCTCTTCTCGTAAAAGTCACTATCCAGAAAGTCTTGAGTGGCATCTACGCTGACATTAGAAGGATCCTCCTTAGATTCCTTCTTCCTCAAATCCAAGATAGGCTCGAATTGGTCCCCAACAGAGAGCGGCGGATCTCATCAATACCCTCGACACTAGGACGGAGTTCCGAGAGAAACCAATTTAGGTATTTATCTGACAAATAGATGCTCCCTCCATCATGACGAAGATTGGTCCAACGATCCATAGTGGTGCCTTGCCCCCAAGCACGAGCCAAGCTCGTAGAGAACTTCGAGTCCATGAAAAAAATGTCTCGAGGCCGTCCCCCTGACAAGAAAGTGTCCTGCTGTTGACCGAACTTCCGCATTACCCTCCGAGCAAAATAGAAAGAGGAGTCCCTCAAACCCGGAAGGACAACCCTGTCGTACCCAAGGGTATTAGCTACAAACCTCCTCACCTTCCAGAAGGGTGGGCACCAAGCAATATCATTGATCTCCGCTTTAGCAAAAAGATGAGCCCACTCCTCAATGCTGAGACCCTTCACTAACAGTCTCCGCCTATGAAAAGTATAAGGTGAATACTCAATCGGAGAGTCCAACAATTTGAATTGTTCTCTAAGCCAAATTGTCAACAATAATGTACTTCCCTGAGTCATAGAGCCGGTTCGGTGTAACTCATCAAGACCATGAAGGGTCTCCCCCAAGATGAGAGGGATTATGTTGAAGGCCCGTCCTTTAGCTTGCAGAACGATGTCCACGAGCTCCGTGTCCTCCATGCCACACTTGCTCATGAAAAGTACGCTTCGAAATAAGCACAATGCCAAGAGGAAGCACTGGGAATCCACACTGTGACCACGAGTCACCCGACCTTTAAATCTCTTAGGCAAAGCGTGGAGATCGACATAGCGGTTATGAATGTAACTCTGTGCCTCAGGAAGGCCAATACTCAATAAGTCCCTAAGAGACTCCGCCGGTACCTTGTCACAATTAGGAACCGCAATCACCCCGGTCAACGGCATATCCAAGATAACCGCCATCTCCTCCACGGTGGGGACCATCTCGTTAAGTGAAAAGTTGAAGAGGTGAGTCGATGGATCCCAGAAGCGTACAACTCCCTTTAAGAGGTCCCATTCTGGCTTTAGATTCTTTAAGGTGAAAAGAATTTTAAACCCGAACATCTCCACAAATCTCTCTTGGCGAGGTTTATTGAATGAACGAAAGAACGTTGCTAAGTAATTCTTGTAGCGTTCTACTAATTCTGAGTCCAATGAGAACTCATCAAAAATTATTGATGAAGGGACGGACTTACTTAGGGCCATTGGGAGCAAAAGGTTGAGAATTCTACTCCAAAAGAAAGGTTCCCAGAACTGATTCAAGGCTGCATGGTATTATAGGACGGACTAGAGGTGTTTATATACAAGTTTGGACACCGAATCCTCGAGGAAAAGGAGAAACAACCGCAGATTGAAAGGATACTCGTACGAGACATCGATGTCTCGTACGAGGCATCTCCCAGTTCAGAACAGCAACAACTCTGCTCAAATCCCAGGTTGCCCGACAAGTCAAAACATGTCTCAATCACCTCAGAAATCCACCCGAAACAGTTCATACATCACATATAAATGGCCCAACGTGAATCCATCTCATAAAATCACCCCTCGGTTGACCAACCGGATATGAGTCAATGCATTCACACAGTCAGAAATAAAACTAAAATTAACAAATGTATTGTGTTTTAGAGTTAGGAAATAACTGTTGCATAGGTACTAGCCAAAGAAATAAAAAATGTCTTCGCCTACTCCGAGGCAATAAATACATCATCAACAAAAGGGGAGAATGGGGGATCCTATCTAGGATGTGTCGCCACTACCACACTATCATCCATCGGTCCAAGGCCTCTTCCCGCAAGAAGCTAGCTCCGCCGTCTGTTGAGCCAACCGTCCAGCCCCGATGTCTCTCTCTTCATTCTCTTGGCATAGGCCATGAACTGGGCAAGCCGTCCCGCAACCTATCTATTCTCGGCAATAGGCACCTGTTGAATAGAGACATCAGAATCCTCAGATAAATTATAAACAGAAAGATGAAATGGTAGAATGACAGAAATGACGGAAGAAGGGTCATAAATCATACCATGGTCGCATCAGCAGGAGGCACGAGTTCCTCAGGCATATCGAAATGCGCGGGAAGATACCCAGTGCTCTCTATTCCCTCAGCCACGCTGTAGGTAAATGAAGCTGGTCCGAGCTGTGGACGGAAAAGGACGTGGACAACTCCCTAGGCCTGAGCCTGATCACCCTCTATAATCAACCGAGGCATGAGACGAGCAAGGAAGTCCTGATAATTAGCCTCCAAGGAAATGTGGTCAAAAGCATCCTGACCAATAATGAGGTCCCCTCTCTCCTCCTCCGCGATGGCATAAGAATTAAGCATATGAGCCGGCGGGTCCAAAGGGATAACGACATCGAGTCTGCCACCACCCTGCTGGCGAGAGACTCTCTCTCCCAAGTAGAAGAAACCCCCACCAAGGTCAATCATCAACAGCCTCATACCGGCAAACCCGTAAACATGATCAATGCCCAGACTCCGCCATGGGAAGAAAGCGACAGCAGACTCAGGGACGGCCTCCCACCTGTCAAAATACAGCCTCATGCGCTCCACCGTCATGTCATCCCCCTCGTCCTGCTCATCACGGGTATCCCTTTTATCTCGGCGCCATCTCAGAGTATCTGGGAACATGACAGTGTTGTCTCGAAGGTTGAAAGTAAAGAGACCAAACATGGCGTACCCCAGGCCTGCAAAATGGGAGAAACATAAAAGATTTCAATACACAGTAGCTGAGATGAAAATGCTATCAAAATAATCTGGGGCTGAAACAAAGGAGGAATATAGAAGAAGATGAGTATTGTACCTCCCAGGCATGATTGTAGCCGCCTAAGCTAGCGTTCGTCCGATCACGCGAACTCTCATCCATGGCCACATAGCAGTGGGCCAAGCCAGCAGAACCCCAACTAGCATCAGTAACATGCTGCATATCCCTCAGGCATCTCAGCAGAGTAAAAAGGGCAGTCGACGCATGGTTAGCAAAAAGCATCTCAGAAAAGGCCTACCACAGAAAACCACGGACAGATGCAATTCGGGTACCAGTCAGATGCATCTGACCAACATTAACAGCAACATAGGCATCGACCATGTCTCTCAAGGCCTTAAGAGGGACACCCTTACCTAGGGTACGCAAAGAGAATCCCAGAAAATGCATCATGTCGTCCCTGCTAGGAGTAAAGTCTGCATCCACCTCAAGCGGCTCACCGACGATGGCAAGCCCAGTAATGGCATGAAATTCAGTAGGGGTCATGGTAACCTCCCCCCCACCGCATGTGCATGGTATGAGTACTATCCCACCAGCGCTCCCGGATGGCCTGGAGAAAGTGCACATTCTTTCTCTCACCGACAAGGCCGTCAAAGAAGGGTTTCAATCTGAGATTCTCGATCTCTTCCTTCACCTTGCCATTGAGAGTTGCCCACCTCTCAGCGACCGCTCGTACGCTGCCTCTACAGTTATTGATCACCCTGAATGACTGCAAACAACAGAGACAAAAGAGACAAATGTCAGAAAAACGATAAAATCCTCATTTAAGCATTTTACCCAAAAAATTGCAGAATTGCCTAGAACGACAGTCGAAATCATGTACTACCATACTACAATGATTTTCAGCATCAACAAGGGTGAAATTCTGTCGAAATATCAGCCATACATGATAAACCCTAGCAGCGATAATTCTAGGCGAAAAATTGGCGAAAGTCGAATTGCTAGAACACTAAATTGAGACATGCAACAACGAAATTGACATGGAAACTCAATCAGAGGAAGAGATCCTTACCCGCCTAGTCCGAACGGCGTGAGAAACGTGGTCGTCCGGGAATGGGCCCAACTCATCCGTCGCCCACACTTTACCCTTCATATGCCTACCAAAGAGGTGCTCTTTGTGGGAATGATGCACACCGGCCATTTGAAAGGGTTGGGAATCACTAGAACTTGGTGAAAACAAAGATTTTTGAGTGAGAAAATCGCCTAGGGTCGAAAGCTCCCGAGAATGAAATAGGAAAATTGATTTGAAAATCACTTTCAGCGCCTGATATGTCTCTGTTCTGCGCAAAAACAGAGAAGTCTCGTATGAGACATCATTCCATCGTACGAGGTATCCCCAGAAAAGTCTCAGAAAACCATGTTTTCTTGGGAAATTCCAGAAAAGCCCTACTTTTAACAGAAAGGTAAGAAAAATCCCTGCTTTAGACCAAGAGGTCGAATCTGAACCCGGTTCAAGATGGAACATTGAGTCGTCAACAAATGGATATTTTCAGAATTGGAACAAGCAAAGTTGTTTCTCAGTACGAATTTATCCTCACCGCGCATCCAAGATCATGGGTGAGCAACGAAATTTGCATCAGCAAACTTTAAATCACATGACTGTCATTAAGACGTAAGTTAATGGCACAGAATTTACAACCGGGTATCCCACGACTGTTGTCAAGACGTAAGTTAACAACACAAGATCCCACCATTTAGAGTCCCATAATTGACATAAAGACGTAAGTTAATGGCATAGGATTCACTTTTCCGGTGAATAAGGCATCCTCGTTGGAAGGAGAAGCAAGGATCCAAGTAATTGGCGTCTCCAAACCCAGAGTCCGATAATTGTTATCAAGACGTATGTTAATAACATAGGATTCACATTTTCCGGTGAATAAGGCAACCTCGTTGGAAGGAGAAGCAAGGTCCGGGTAACTGGCGTCTCCAAAATCGAAGACGGTTCATCATCAACAACAGGGCATGTTCAGAATTGGAGCCAAAGAGATTGGTTCCTCAGTATGGATTGCAACTGGAGACGGTTCGTCATCAACAAAAAGGAGTACATTCAGAATTGGGTCAAGGCCATTGATTCCTCAGTATGGGTACTCTCTAAACTCTAAGCTTTACTTATCGCAAATATTGTTTTCAAAAATGATTTTCAAAATACCTTAAACCTCAGTTTTTGCGTATTTTCAGAGTCGAACTACGTTTGGTCTGATTTCCTTCCGAGGAATACGTAGGAAGCTTTTTAGCACGACCATACCCCTAGTTCAAAATGGCATCTTTTCTATCGACGACGGTACTTCATCCATAAGTATCGTCGCCGAGGGGCTCTGTAGACACCCCATTTTGGACGTTCATTTATAATCACACGACCTCTATGTCTCTCCTTTGATTTGGGTCAAAAATCGTTAAGTTGGACATGTTTCATTAAGTTTCTGACTGACTCTGTTAGTCAGGGGCCAAAATGAACATTAAAACTGCTGTGGAGGGCAAAAATGTGATTCCAGCACATGGATGTCTCGTACGAGACATTGATTGTTGGTAGTGGTGCCCTAGGCAAGTTTAAATAAACGTTGTAATTGTTATCATTTATTTCATATCAATAAAGAGATGTTTTGATTATTATTGTTGTTCATGTTTACTTATAATAATATCCGTCCCTAGTACTTGTTAAGCACTAGTATAAAGGCTAAATGATCATGGGATGATCATGTTAGATTTATGGGTACTTGTTTGGAACAAGGTACTAGACATGACCCGCTTTATGAGATTTATGTCATGGTCTATGTCATACATATATCTCATATTAGTTATGTCATTTGAATCCTTAGACATGAAGTTATTATAGTCTTCCACTTGATGAACATTATGTTTGACATATTCAAACGCTACCTTTAACCGGGAAGTTATAAAGGGTATGATTGGCATAATCGGATTCACGTAGGGAAGAATAATAAGCTAAATGAATTTGTCCCTCCTCGGAGAGATGTCAAGCTTGGGCCTCTCGTAGGAATGATGTTGATGAAATGTTCGGCCGGACCCAAATGAATTGATTGGATCAATGTCATTTGGATTATCAACATATTCGGAATCGAGAAAGTATTGAACAAAAACAAGTTGACTCTTTGACCATGACTTGTGTTCAATGACGTCGTGGACAAAGGGATTATGACATATTCTAAGAGGAATGTGAACTTGTATCTAGTTATACTAATTGGGTAGGTATGACGGTTTGCTAGAACCTAATCATATCTTATGGTTTCATGTTTGAACCCATTGCCAACTTAGTATAATCCTAGAGGGTCACACACAATAGAACGAATCTTTAAAAGGACTACATTGGAATTTTGGAAATTCTGGACTTTCTGGAAAGTGGGCGACCGCACAGTATGGACTGGGCGGCCGCACACTTAGCCCAATTTTGTACCAGTTTTGTTTCAGATAGTTGTGCGACCGCACAGAGGTTTTTGGGCGGCCGCACAGTACTGTCGGGTGGCAGATTCCTAATTTGATTAGGAAACGAATTTTGGACGGATTTTGACACAAGTTTCCTATTTGGAATAGGTCATACTTGTGTATAAAAGACCAAATTCGGCCAGCACTCTAAGCTAATGATTTTGTGAGTCTCAAAGAGTTTGAGAGAGGTTTTATTTTGTTTCAAGACATTCTTGGTTGAGGAACAAAATAATACACAAAATAAATTCCATATAGTTCTTTTGATTGTGAAAAGTGTTTCACAATTTGGTCTAGCAACCAAGATCAAAGAAGCTCATTTGATATTCGTTCGAAGTGTGGATACCGCTAGAGGGTGAAAATCATCATCTTCAAAGTTCGTGTTCAAGCTTTGTGATCGTGATCAAGTCTTCAAACCTCCACCAAAGACCAAGAGAATTTGATAGCCATCAAGGGTTAGTTTATTCCTTTATTCTTATGTTGTATTTGATTTAATCATATGAACGGATCCATGGCTTTGGGTTTCAAAATTTTAAATGCTAATTTCCGCTGCGCATGTTTGAACGAAACCCACAGTGGTATCAGAGCCCCGTTCATGTTGATTATTTCAATACCTAGATCATGTTATGTGTATATAAATTGTTTATGTGCCTTGGATGATTTGAATATTGGAATATATGTTGTTTATGTGTTTTGTGATTTTATGTGGTTTATCGTTTTGCAACTTTAATCGCACGATTCAATCGCAATAAATAAATTATGGTGGATTCAGAATTGTTGATTATTAATTTTTGATTGGATCAAAGTTTTAATAATCGGGGGAAAAACGATTTTGAGACAAAATTTTCGAACTTCAAAATTCTGTACATTCTGATCAGTTTGGGCGACCGCATATAATCACTTGGGCGGCCGCACATGTTTGGGCGACCGCACAGTGAATTTTGGGCGGCCGCACATAAGGATCAGATTGTCTGATTTTTTGGTTGAAATCAGAATTTGGAATTTTCGATAAATTCGACAAAACCAGTAATAACAGAACCAGTCCAGACTTGTTGATCTGGAATGGGTTTTGGGTAGTTGGTTTGTGTGTGGATTTTGGGGTTTGATTTTCCTATTTGTTTTAGTCTTGTGATTCCTAGATTGGTTCAAGTTTTGGATGGCTAATCTGCGTTCATCGAGATTGTGTTTCCCAAAATTGATCGCAATCAAAGTTTCAAAGATAAAACGAAGTTAGAATTATGAAGAGTTCATAATTGCTAAAATTGAGAAACAAAGTTCTTGATTCAATGATTGGAGATCCATGTGGAATTGTGAATGCAATTGGCCTACGTTCATCGAGACCATCTATTGCTTAGTTTCGGCCACATGGACTACTTTCTTGGTTTCTTGAATTAGTGCGGGATTGTGGTTGCCTAATGGCTTAGTTCGACCGCGCTTCTTGTTGTCTTGATTTGGAGATAATAACCAAAGTTGAAATAGTCTCATCCTCATAATTATAGAGAAACTAATGACACATAAATATCATGCTTAAATTAATGGGATTAATTTAGTGGCTAAACTTGATGTGTAACATGTTTATATTATGTGCTCATAAATGTGTTATATGCTATATGTGATGAACCTTCAAAGAAAGTTTTAAGTCTTTTATTGCCATGCCATGATTAAAACACTTGTTAGTACATGAGTGATTTTAATGTAGATTCGCCCTAGCGAGATGCATTAAATTTGTTTATGTATGAGCAAGATAGATAGTGTGGGCACGCCCTAGCGGGACACATTAACTGTGCGTTTAAAATGGTTAGACTTAATTGGGCGTCAAAACAGTTTTGGGCCTAGGAAAAGATGAGGTTTAACATGCTTTTTGAAATTTGATTTCTTAAAGAATCTCATAAAAGGAACTAAGAGTCATATGAGATATGATTGACAAGAGTTGTCTACCTAATTAATTTGATTTTGTGTACTCCGCCTTAGCGGACTTGAAATTAAATTAAAGTTGGATCTTAACCCATTTAAATTATATTATACATTGGATGTATATGAAGGTTATATAATTTAGTGGGAGTATTTTGTTTGAAAAATACATTATTTATCTCTTTAATGAAAATCGGTACTTATTAAATTTTGGAAATTTTTGCATATTTGTAGATAATGACTAATAACACTCAATCAATGTCGTTGCGATCGATCCTTGAGAAGGATAAGCTCGAAGAGAATGGTACCAACTTTATGGATTGGATCCGTAGCATAAGAATCGTTCTTAGGCAAGAAGATAAGTTGTACATTCTCGATGGGCCTCTCCCCGCTGAACCACCGCCTACTGCCCCTAGGGTAGAAAGAGACAATTACAAGAAACATCGTAATGATTCTAGAGATGTAAGTTGTCTCATGCTTACTGCTATGTGTTCAAAACTCCAACAAAGTTTGGAACATTTGGAAGCCTATGAGATAGGCGTGGAGTTGAGAACCATGTTTCAAGAGCAAGCTAGGCAAGAGAGGTACAAGACCATTGTTGCATTCACTACTAGTAAAATGAATGAAGGGCAACAAGTGAGTCCTCACTTTCTTAAAATGAAAGGTTATGTAGAGCACCTTGAGAAACTTGGCTATCCAATCCCATTGGAGCTAGCCACGGATCTCATTCTTAATTCATTGCCTAAAAGTTATAATCAGTTTGTAATGAATTATAACATGCATGGAATGGATAAGAATCTCTCTGAGTTGCATGGGATGCTCAAAACTGCAGAGATGAAAATTGTGGAGAAAGTTTCTCCCGTGCTCTTGGTTCATGATGGGAAGAAGCCTGGTGCCAAAGGCAAGGGTAAGGCAAAAGTTGTCAAACCCAAGATAAGCAAGGCAAAGGTTGCCAAGGCTTCTGAGGCAAAACCCGATTCACAAAAGGATGCAATCTGTTTCCATTGTCAAGAAATTGGTCATTGGAAACGTAATTGCAAGGCTTTCTTGGAAGAGCAAAAGAAGAAGAAGAGCAGCAAGGCTGCGTCGACTTCAGGTATCTATATGATAGATATTCTCCTTTCTACCACTGATTCTTGGGTATTGGATACCGGATGTGGTTCTCACAATTGTCTAAATGTGCAGGGACTAAAGAATAGGAGACTGCTTAAAGAAGGTGAAGTAGATCTACGCGTGGGGAATGGAGCAAGAGTTGCTGCATTAGCCGTAGGGACTTATGAAGTCACTTTACCTTCCGGATTAATTCTTGTTTTGAACAATTGTTATTATGTTCCGGATTTAAGCAGAAATATTATTTCAATTTCTTGTTTGGATAATGAAGGTTTTAAGTTTCTTATTGAGAATAAGAAATTTTCTATTTATTTAAATGATGTGCTTTATGGTATTGCTAATTCATTTAATGGCCTTTATATCTTGGATGTCAAGAATGAAAATAATGTCTATCATGTAAATAAGAAATCTAAACCTAATGATGTAAATCATACTTATTTGTGGCATTGCCGTCTTGGTCATATTAATGAGAAGTGTATCTCAAAACTCCATGGGGACGGACTTTTGGGTTCATGTGACTTAGAGTCATATGATACTTGTGAGTCGTGTCTTCTTGGAAAAATGACTAAGACACCTTTTACCAAGTTGGGTGAAAGGGCAAGCGACTTATTGGGGTTGATACATTCCGATGTATGCGGACCATTAAGTAGCAATGCTAGGGGAGGATTTCAATACTTCATAACCTTCACTGATGATTATATTAGATTTGGATATGTTTACCTAATGAAACATAAAAGTGAAGCATTTGAGATATTTAGAATATTTCAAAATGAAGTAGAAAAACAACTTGGCAAAAGTATAAAGGCACTTCGATCAGATCGAGGTTGTGAATACTTAAGTCAAGAATTTGACGATCATCTAAAGAATTGTGGAATAGTTTCACAATTGACTCCGCCCGGAACACCACAATGGAATGGTGTGTCTGAGAGGAGAAATCGGACTTTGTTAGACATGGTTCGATCAATGATGAGTCAAGTTGATCTTCCAATATCCTTTTGGGGTTACGCCCTAGAAACCGCTGCTTTTACACTAAATCAAGTTCCAACTAAATCGGTTCCAAAGACTCCATATGAGATGTGGAGTGGAAAGAAACCTAGTTTATCTTTCATAAGGATTTGGGGTTGCGAAGTTTATGTCAAGAGACTTATCTCTGACAAACTAGCACACAAATCTGATAAATGTATTTTCGTGGGATATCCTAAGGAAACTAAAGGATATTACTTTTACAACCGAGAGGACAACAAAGTGTTTGTTGCCCGAACTGGTGTCTTTCTAGAGAAAGAGTTTCTCTCCAAAGAAATCAGTGGGAGTAAAATAAATCTTGAAGAAATTCGAGACCCAGAAAATAACATTGAACCAATAGTGGAACAAGAACAAGAACCACAAGGAGTTGTGGAACCTGTTCATAATTCACAAGCATCTCGCAGATCTAGTAGGTTACGATCCGAGCCCGAGAGATATGGATTTCTCGTAACGGATAGTAATGAGGTAGAAATCATTGAGAATGATGAACCGTCAACCTACCAAGAGGCGATGTCTTCTCCTGATTCGGACAAGTGGCTTGGAGCCATGGAATCCGAATTGCAATCCATGCAAGACAATCAAGTTTGGAATTTGATTGATGCGCCCGAAGGTGTAAAAACCATAGGATGCAAATGGGTCTTCAAGAAGAAGACTGACATGGATGGGAAGGTGCATACTTACAAAGCTAGGCTTGTAGCGAAGGGTTATAGGCAAGTTCATGGTATTGACTATGATGAGACCTTTTCACCCGTAGCAATGATCAAGTCTATAAGAATTTTGCTTGCCATTGCCGCATATCATGACTATGAAATATGGCAGATGGACGTCAAAACCGCTTTCCTGAATGGAAAACTCCAAAAGGATGTGTATATGACACAACCAGAAGGTTTTGAACAAGATTCTAAGGTATGCAAATTGCAAAGATCCATCTATGGATTGAAGCAAGCTTCAAGGAGTTGGAATCTCCGTTTTGATGAATCGGTCAAAGAGTTTGGTTTCATCAAGAACGAAGATGAGCCTTGTGTATACAAGAAGATTAGAGGGAGCATAGTGCTATTCCTTATTTTATACGTGGATGACATATTGCTCATTGGAAACGACATTCCTACACTTCAGTCTGTGAAGACTTGGTTAGGAAAGTGCTTCGCAATGAAAGATATGGGTGAAGCCGCATATATACTTGGCATTAAGATCTATAGAGATAGATCAAGGAGGCTACTTGGTTTAAGCCAAAGTACATACATTGACAAGGTCATTAGAAGATTCCGTATGGAAAATTCTAAGAGAGGCACCTTGCCCGTGTTACATGGAGTTTCTCTAAGCAAGACTCAATGTCCTAAGACAAAAGATGAGCGTGAGAAAATGAATGATGTTCCATATGCTTCGGCAATTGGGTCCATCATGTATGCCATGATTTGTACTAGGCCGGATGTGTCTTATGCTTTGAGCATGACAAGTAGATACCAATCCGACCCTGGCGAAAATCACTGGATAGCTGTAAAAGCGATTCTTAAGTACTTGAGAAGAACTAAAGACTCGTTTTTAGTCTATGGAGGAATGGAAGATGATCTCGTTGTAAATGCTTACACGGATGCAAGCTTCCAAACCGACAAAGATGATAGCCGATCGCAATCGGGTTTTGTGTTTATGTTAAATGGTGGAGCTGTAAGCTGGAAGAGTTCCAAGCAAAGTACAACCGCTGATTCTACAACAGAAGCTGAGTATATTGCTGCATCGGATGCTGCAAAGGAAGCTGTTTGGATTAAGAAGTTCATAACTGAACTTGAAGTGGTTCCTAGTATTGCTAATCCAATAGACCTTTATTGTGATAATAATGGTGCTATTGCTCAAGCAAAGGAACCAAGAGCACATCAGAAATCCAAACACATACTTAGGCGTTTTCATATCATTCGAGAGATCGTTGATAGGGGAGACGTAAATATATGCAGAGTACCTACTGATGACAATGTTGCGGACCCGCTAACAAAGGGACTTCCACAAGCTAAACATGATGGTCATGTTAGGTCCATGGGTATTAGATACATGGGAGATTGGGCCTAGGGCAAGTGGGAGATTGTTGGTAGTGGTGCCCTAGGCACGTTTAAATAAACGTTGTAATTGTTATCATTTATTTCATATCAATAAAGAGATGTTTTGATTATTATTGTTGTTCATGTTTACTTATAATAATCTCCATCCCTAGTACTTGTTAAGCACTAGTATAAAGGCTAAATGATCATGGGATGATCATGTTAGATTTATGGGTACTTGTTTGGAACAAGGTACTGGACATGACCCGCTTTATGAGATTTATGTCATGGTCTTTGTCATACATATATCTCATATTAGTTATGTCATTTGAATCCTTAGACATGAAGTTATTATAGTCTTCCACTTTATGAATATTATGTTTGACATATTCAAACGCTACCTTTAACCGGGAAGTTATAAAGGGTATGATTGGCATAATCGGATTCACGTAGGGAAGAATAATAAGCTAAATGAATTTGTCCCTCCTCGGAGAGATGTCAAGCTTGGGCCTCTCGTAGGAATGATGTTGATGAAATGTTCGGCCGGACTCAAATGAATTGATTGGATCAATGTCATTTGGATTATCAACATATTCGGAATCGAGAAAGTATTGAACAAAAACAAGTTGACTCTTTGACCATGACTTGTGTTCAATGACGTCGTGGACAAAGGGATTATGACATATTCTAAGAGGAATGCGAACTTGTATCTAGTTATACTAATTGGGTAGGTATGACGGTTTGCTAGAACCTAATCATATCTTATGGTTTCATGTTTGAACCCATTGCCAACTTAGTATAATCCTAGAGGGTCACACACAATAGAACGAATCTTTAAAAGGACTATATTGGAATTTTGGAAATTCTGGACTTTCTGGAAAGTGGGCGACCGCACAGTATGGACTGGGCGGCCGCACACTTAGCCCAATTTTGTACCAGTTTTGTTTCAGATAGTTGTGCGACCGCACAGAGGTTTTTGGGCGGCCGCACAGTACTGTCGGGTGGCAGATTCCTAATTTGATTAGGAAACGAATTTTGGACGGATTTTGACACAAGTTTCCTATTTGGAATAGGTCATACTTGTGTATAAAAGACCAAATTCGGCCAGCACTCTAAGCTAATGATTTTGTGAGTCTCAAAGAGTTTGAGAGAGGTTTTATTTTGTTCCAAGACATTCTTGGTTGAGGAACAAAATAATACACAAAATAAATTTCATATAGTTCTTTTGATTGTGAAAAAGTGTTTCACAATTTGGTCTAGCAACCAAGATCAAAGAAGCTCCTTTGATATTCGTTCGAAGTGTGGATACCGCTAGAGGGTGAAAATCATCATCTTCAAAGTTCGTGTTCAAGCTTTGTGATCGTGATCAAGTCTTCAAACCTCCACCAAAGACCAAGAGAATTTGATAGCCATCAAGGGTTAGTTTATTCCTTTATTCTTATGTTGTATTTGATTTAATCATATGAACGGATCCATGGCTTTGGGTTTCAAAATTTTAAATGCTAATTTCCGCTGCGCATGTTTGAACGAAACCCAACATTGATGTCTTGTACGAGGTATCCCCCCTTGACAGTCGGGTTTTGGTCAGTTTCCTTGTTGATCTTAACCCCTTTTCTTGGCAAACACATATGCAATCTGGGGAAAATCCCATGGCCGATCCTAGAGTCCAAATATACCTCTGTGGGAATCAAGTCTTGGATTCCCACCTCAACTTACCTTCTTCGCCAAAACCCTAGGTCCAAAACCCCTATAAATATAGTTGTTCTTGGCTAGAATGACTAATGGTAGATTAACGGTCAACTCTAAACTCCAAATCTGATCAAAGAAGCTCTCATAATCAGCCCCTCTCTGATACCCACAAAATTTGGAAGATCAAGGCCTTTAGTCAAGGCCATCCATAGGATTCTTGAAGAAAACGCTTAGGTAAAATCTTTGCTTTATATCTTCTCATCTCCTTCTTTGCTTTGAAGTAGTGTGATTCCATTAAAGGATCAGCCTAGAGCCTCTCCAATCCATGGAGATGGTCTCAAAGCACATGATCCGACATCCCAAATAAATAAGCAATTATTTATTTGTTTGTTTCATTTCTTTTGGTACGTAAATGCATGATTTTGAAACGATGATGATGATTTCTTAGCAAGACCAATCCTAGATTGGGTGAATTGGGTGCTCCTTGACCTTGCCAATTCATAACTTAACCCCCGAATCCAGACATCTCGGTCCATGTTCCGACAATAACATGGTGGCGACTCTCAAACCAACAAAAGGTAAATCAAGGACTAAAACGTGCCTCGAAAAAGGAAAAAACCTCGAGCGCATACAAAAACCTGAAAGGGCGGCCTAGGCAAAAAAAATGGTACGTCATGAAAAAGGGGTGTGTTCCTAACCTCACTTCAAAGGATAAAAGATGATATTGGGGCTACCCCACCATCGACACCGACAAGAGGCATGGTGCTACCCCGCCATCGACACCGACAAAAGGCATTGGGCTACCCCGACATCAACGACAACAAAGGCATGGGGCTACCCCGACACCGACAAAGACATGGGGCTACCCCGACACCGACAAAGACATGGGGCTACCCCAATAACAACAAAGACATGGGGTTACCCCGACATCAATGACGACAAAGACATGGGGCTACCCCGACATCAATGACAACAAGGACATGGGGCTACCCCAACATCAACAGAAACAAAGGGTTCTATATTCCCGATCACCCCTAAGAAATGGACAAAGCTCCGAAGGACTTTATGCATGACAAACCTCATGGTTAAGTTAAAATCAAAATTTTGTCTAACATGCTTCGTTAAAAGATTTACCTTTAGAAATGAGCATTTCCAAATTTGACCATTTGGTGTCATTTGTCAAAAACAATGTTTCAAGCAAAATGCTTTTGATCAAAGAATGATTTTCCAAAATTTTGGGCTTTTTCGTCCACAAAGGTCGCCCCTAGGCTCTCCCCCTGTGTCAAGAAAGAGTGTCAACCATCCCGTAGAGTTGAGTTGACCAAAGTCCAAACTTTGACCAAAAGCGGTCAAGTTAAAATGTCCCGGCCGTCCTTAGTGGGACGTAAGACCAGTTTTCCCGTCAAACTCCCCAAAGATGGAGTTGACCCAAGCCTTGACCCAGAGAGATCATTTTAGGTTGAAGCCTTTGTCCCCGGCCGTCTTTAGTGGGACGTAAAACCAGTTTTCCTATCAAACTCCCCAAAGATGGAGTTGACCCAAGCCTTGACCCAGAGAGGTCATTTTAGGTTGAAGCCTTTGTCCCCGGTCGTCCTTATTGGGACGTAAGACCAGTTTTCCCGTCAAACTTTCCAAAGATGGAGTTGACCCAAGCCTTGACCTAGAGAGGTCATTTTAGGCTGAAGCCTTTGTCCACGGCCGTCCTTAGTGGGACGTAAGTCCAGTTTTCCCGTCAAACTCCCCAAAGATGGAGTTGACCCAAGCCTTGACCCAGAGAGGTCATTTTAGGTTGAAGCCTTTATCCCCGGCCGTCTTTAGTCGGACGTAAGACCAGTTTTCCCGTCAAACTCCCCAAATGTGGAGTTGACCAAAGTCAAACCTTTGTCCCCCAGAGTGGTCATTTTAGGTTGAGAAAACCTTAGTCCCTCAGAGTGGTCATTTTAGGTTGAGAAAACCTTAGTCCCCCAGAGTGGTCATTTTAGGTTAAGAAAACCCAAATCCCGGCAGTCCAAAATGACGTAAGACCATCCTTTAAGTCAAACCTCTCCATAGAGCCAAGTTGACCAAGTCCCTCCTCTGACCCGCCGAGAGTCATGCCCGTTTCTTAAGTCAACCGTCTCCATAAAGCCAAGGTGACCAAGTCCCGCCTCTGACCAGCCGAGAGTCATGCCCGTTCTTTAAGTCAACCCTCTCCATAGAGCCAAGTTGACCATGTCCCGCCTCTGACCAGCCGAGAATCATGCACGTTCCTTAAGTCAACCCTCTCCATAGAGCCAAGTTGATCAAGTCTTGCCTCTGACCTGCCGAGAGTCATGCCCGTTCCTTAAGTTAACCCTCTCCATAGAGCCAAGTTGACCATGTTCCCGCCTCTGACCAGCCAAGAGTCATGCCCGTTCCTTCAGTCAACCCTCTCCATAGAGCCAAGTTGACCAAGTCCCGCCTCTGATCAAATGAGAGTCAAGCCCGTTTTAGGAGAGAAGATATTCCCCTACACCTTAAGAGAGGATGACAAATATCCACCTAGGTCTTAGGTTTGAGACGCCAATTTTCTTACCCGACCTTGAACGGTCACCCCTAGGTTTGAGACGCCAAGTTTCTTGCCTGGCCTCAACGGTCGCCATAGGTTTGAGTAGCTTAAAGTTTCTCGCCATCCCAGAACTACGACCGGCTTGATTTCCTCGGATAGGGATACGTAGAAATCCTTTACAGATAAGGGTCCAGTCACTTGACCACCTCGGTCACCATCTCTCCTATCTTGGTAGTCCACCAGATCAGGATTCTGTCTTTATCGACAACCCCGCTTTCCTAAAGTGACGTTGCCGAGGGGCTCTGTAAGTACCCCAATCTGAAATTAACCAACTTTAGAGGAACTCTTAGCACCATTCAGGGATAAACTGATAGGCTGGGACCTCACTAAGATAAACCTAAAATTCTAGGACTATTCTGGAATTGAAATTGGAAAAATCCAGAAGCTCGCCAGGCTGAGCCGTACAGATGGTTTGGACGCGGGAGGGGCCAATCCTTACGGATGGTTTGGGCACCCTCAGTCCCTATTAATTGGACCCTTGGCTGATCATTTTAGGGGGAGAAATCATTTTGTGAGTGTAAACGCTGTCGAATTGAGGGCAGGTCAAACACATAAACACACATTTGAGTGAAAAGAGAGAAAGAAGATAGGCTTAGAACCAAAATTGGTGAGGCCTCCTTCTCCCCATCTTCTCTTCATATCATATTCTATATTTCTTTTGTTTAATTTATGTAAATTTCTTTACTTTTCTTGTAAATATTATGAATTGGAACCAAATTCTTGATATGAATCAATCGTACCCTCATGTTCTATGCATGATCAAGGGTTCAAACCTAAGATGATAAAGGCTTGTTATCATTTAATGTCTCTTTACATTGTGTCTTTACATTAATGCACTTTATATTATGTCTTTACATTAATACTCTTTACATTATGTCTTTACTTTTATGTAATTTATATTATGTCTTTACATTTATGAAAGTTAAATTTCATGTCTTTACTTTTAAGTTGATTTTATGATGAAATGATCAAGTTTGGATGATAAAGTTTCAATCTTTATCATTCAAACCTTGATCTAACTCCAATAATGTCCCTTTGGATGGTAAAGACTCAATCTTTATCCATCCAAATGTTGATTTTTGATATCCTTAGGCATTTCCTTGGAAGAATCTTCCATTTGGATGTTAAAGTTTCCATCTTTAACCATCCAAATGATGATTTTGGCTCAAATGCCATCATCACATTTCTTAATTTCCCCCCAATTATTGCCTTGATCACACCCAAAACCTTGTGTTTTGGCGTTTAATTAGTGATTAAGAGCATATGGATGATTCAATTCAAGTTTTGTGTGAGTAAATAAACTGAAAAGATGTAAAACAGTTCAGTTTCAGCAGAATGCTCTGTTTCTGCCTGAAACTGGACTGATTTCTTGACAATCTGTAAAAACTCCAGGGATGGCCTTCCTAGCCGTACGGCTAGTTTGGCCGAAGGGGTGAACTTCCAGTCTTTCCCCTTTTCTGCCAAACTGTTTACAAAACACCCCTTTTTGTTAAGTTTCTAACTGATTTTGTTTAAAGTTAGTTTATCCCATTTTTAAGAACACACACACACTTGCACAATTTTGTTAACAAACTTAGGGAGACTCGGGTTTTTCCGAGGCACTTTGGGTGAACTACCGGTTAAGTTCTTCCCAAAGCGTAACCTGACCTCCGAATCCTTTGTCTCTAACCATTTTTCGTTAAGTTTGGGTTTAAAGTTAAACTAACGTGACGACTCAGTTTTTTCCGTTAAAGTACCGTGTTTGATTCTCGAGGGAACCATTCATTTTCCCCGTGGGTATCTTACAGAACTGTAATCTTGTTATGTGTTTGTGTATTGGCAGTGACTGTTGTTGCCTTGTTTGTGAGTTTTCTGTTTTTATTTTTAGTAGTGTGATTTTTATATTGCATCAAGTTTTACACACTCTAACTCTAAATCCTAAATACGCCACTGGTTAGGACAATAGCTATATAGTAAAAACTAAGTCATTTATATAAATGGTCCATTTGGGATGGTTCGTTAGGATAACGTGTACATAGTATTTTAGCTAGCACTCACTAAAACTATACTCTCTACGTTCGGTTTTAAACTTCAAATTCAAACTTTAAGATGGTTTAATTTATTTTGATCAAGAATTTGTAAAAAAATGATTATCTTAATAAAAAATTACTCCATCTGTTCCGCTTTAAGGTTCTTACTTTCCTTTTTAGTTTGTCCCAATTTAAAGTTCTTACTTTGTTTTATTACCTAAAATGGAAAGTGGGACACACTTGTCATTCTCACAACAAAAACTCCCTACCCACTTTCTCTATCCCACTTTACTTTTCATACTCACAACATTTACTTTTTCTTAATCTCCGTGCAAAGTTAAACTAAGAACTTTAAATTAGAACGGAGGGAGTAAAATTTATTACTGAAATTATACCTAATAGTGAATAGATAACAAAATTTAGAATGTCATTATAATAGCTCTTTTTTTTTGTTTTGTAATTTAAGTCAATATATAAATGAACTTATAACTTTTATATTAACTTTAAAATTTAAAATAAGACGGAGTATATAATAGTAAAAGTCATCCCTTAACAACAACGATAGTCAATTTTTGAAGCAATCAGAAAGAAGGTAGTAAGAAAAAAGGTTCATGAAATTTGGTGGGAAATGGTACTGAGTCTCTTTGACTCCAATTATAATAGCCGCCTATTTTCTCCACCAATAATATGAGTGTCGGATCAAATAATACTGTGGCTGAACTTGATTATTAACTTTGGTCTTTCATACACTTCAAAAAACTTTGGTCTTTCAAAAATATCTTTTTTATGTTGATTTTAATGTTGACTTTTATTTTGCCAGTTTGACTTTCTCATCCGTAAATATTTAAAATACCAAAATTATCCATGCATTAGATAAGAATTTGATTCAAAAACTTGATATTTGCTTTCTTCTGTTTCCTGATATTTAAGACTTACTATTACAAAATTCTTTACCATGAAATTGATGATTAGTTTTTAATTTTTCGAGTCCAAACTATTAAAAAGATTAACAAAAGGAAATATGAGAGAGAAAAAAGAAGATGAAATATGCAAATTGACATATAAAACCATCACAAGGGCCCTATTAATTTTTTTTCACAACTCAAATAATTTTTTACGATCAAAATATATATTACGAATCCCAAATGTCACAAATAAATCAAAATAAAAATCACAATACTTATATAAGAACCAACATAATGCAAGTAGGTCCATAACTACCACAATGAAAATAATAAAAGAAAAAATACATAGCATATCTGAACAATTAATCACCAATAACTACTGAGAAGGCAAACATGCCTTTGTAGTAGAGCATATAAAACTTCGACAAATCAAAATTTGAGAACGAAACGAACTCATAGTGATAATAAAAACATACTCTTACAAACTTTTGGTGATTTAAAATCATTGGTAATTGAGCAATATCAAAAAAAATTCATATATCATTCCCATTACACATGGCAAGATCGTTTAACCTTTCCTAAGATATTGATGATTTCAAGTTAGTTTTCAATTATTTCGACTTTGAGGGAAAAAACAATCAGGTGATGTCATGACATAGGCATAGTTAACAAAATTCAATAAGCAACGCTAATACTGGTATAACAATTAATGTCACGCCCCGGAAATTCTAAAAATCCATAAATATAAAATTTACATAATTAACATCTCCAAAATGCTAAATACCAAACCGGGCGCGTGAATTCCGCTATAAACCAATACCAACAAACAATACCTCAACGAGATTTTAACTCGGAGACTAGAAACAAACGCGGAAGCAAGAGCAACTGTTAATAATATAAATTCCCAAAGGACCACAGTAAATACATAACCCTGGACGACCACGACCTTTCAACTATATACAAAGAGGCCCTGAAGAGTAACTACCCCAAAGGCGATCAACCTGCTCAGAAGACTCCCGATACAACGGACCTCAAACGATACCACTTGCTTTCCTTGGGGGGGGGGGTTAAGGAAAAAAAATTTGAAACAAGAAACAGGGTGAGAAAAATCTCAGTAAGCTACTAAATGCAACTAGATGTCATGCTATCATGAACAGTAATATCCAATAATCAATCATAGCATACAATCACATAACAACAAATGAGAGGCTCCCTATCGCCAACCGTCCCATACCGGTTGGAAATAACGACCAGCTCATCATGCAACACATAAAGCTGAAATAAACACTTATAGGTGGATACGGAGCCAAGGTTCTAGAAACGGAACACCATCCTTTGAGAAGAGTCCGTTGAGCAGCATGAACGAGCTGAAGCCGGTTCCGGAACCAAGTAACAACAACAACCAGTAATGGGGAAATGACACAAAGTCATACCACCAAGCCAATAGCTAGAATACTCACCATAGGAGCTAGCTCATCCCAACCACGATCACGGGAAGGGGCATCCCACTCAAGGCCACTGAACATGGGGAAACTGGGTTACCAGTGAAGTACATTATACTGGACTTGGCTCGTGCCATTATAATATACATCACTGCCCAAAACAAACACAACAATGCCAGCTGGACTCCATACAAGCACACAGTAATAAATAACCGCTTGAAACAACAACGGGGCAATGATTCCAAAGTAGGGAACCAAGCCAAAATCATCACAAAGGATGCAGACCATTTCTCATGAAGAGATCAACAACAACATCAACACATGAAGCTACTCAAAAAGAGTTAAACGGTTATCCACATTCATACATTGCAAACATGGTCACAAACGGACCCAACCCAACATTTTCAAACCATACCTAGTCAAATACCATAACACGCTTGTTCACAAAGGGACCATACCCAATAATTACCATAAGGATGCAACTATTACTCAAGAAGAGTCAACAACAACGACAACGGGAAGTCTTTCATAAAAGTGTTCAACCACGATAAACAGAATTTCTCATAAGGAGCCCAACAACATTGATCATTAGAACAAATGATTCCAAGACAAGGTTTCATACCAAACACATCCTACAGATGATACCCATAAGTTACTCATTAAGAGCACAACCCAAACGGTCACTCATAAATAGTACCACGACCATTACCAAGATGACCCTAAAAGCCTACTCCTAGAGATATACTAGGACTACGAACTCAACTATCTCATCACACCTGGAATTTCAAAGTAGGAAATCAGAATGAATACACCTTAAGGTTAATCAAACCGTAAGTACCCAATCGCCACTTCACGCTTTACATCCGCCCATAACGAACCAATTCTAAACACCCCAAATGAAAAGGTTACCCTTATTAGAACATGATCACGACCGGACTAAACCCTACACTTTAGTGTTCCAAAACAACCCTCTAGGTACTATAGGATATCACCTAAGACCTAGACCAAGTCTTATTCTAAAATCAATCCGACCAGTAAAATAACTTTCAATTAAAGGGTATCAAGGTATGAAGTCCTCACTTATATCATAAAATGATCATAACAACTCAATAAAGTCACTCAATTGGATTTACACAACTTGTTCACAATGGATCGATACAACTCCTCTTAACCTCAAACACCCAATAAAATCCCGAAGTATAAAACTTATAAGTTAACTGAAAAACCTATACCATCTTGTAGTACTCTAAGAGAGCTTCGAAACGATAGTTTACACGCCTAAAACGGAGTCCGGATGAGAAAGTTATGGCCTCCGGAAGATCGAACGAAAAACGGACAAACTGGAAAAAAGGGGGATGCGCGCGCCTCCCTAAAAAGTGATGCGCGCGCCTCCCTAGGTCAGAAGGCTGCGATTTCGAAGCATAAAAGGGTGCGCACGCCTCCCAAAACATGGCGCGCGCGCCTCCTTGCCCGGAGGGACGAAATCCGGCCAAAATCTGGGTTTCTACCATTTTTTCTTACCCATTTCACATAACAATCAAAATCCAACATAATCAACCTTCCTCCAAGCATAAAGATGAACCCAAAACAACTTCTAACTAGAATGGGGACTCAAATAATACCATTTATCAACCAAGATCAAGATTCAACCCAACATTCCTAAAATCACCATTTTTGACCAAAACTCAAAATAAATTCCAAATAAATTCCAAATTCAACCAAACTTCAAATATAACACATCAAGCATAATATAAACATGATATGAACACTTTAGCATAAAAATGGGGGAAAAGCAACTTACCCGGATTTTATCAACGGTGATAGAACTCGAAATTTCTTTGATCCCTACGATCCTATCGACGATCTAAACATTTATCATGTTATGAGAAATAAGAAATAATGGGAGGAAGATGACTCAAATGAAGAGAGAAGGAGGAGAGAACTCACCTTTCAATGGCTATGGAGAGAGAGAGAAATGATTGGGAATGGAGAGGATGAAAGTGAGGGAGGTGAGGGGAAAAGAGGGAGTAAGTAGGGTGATTGAGAAATTTACACATTGACCCCCTCCCCTACACACTAACTCAATCATCTTATATTCCTCACTAACATTTAAGACCCAACACTCTACACTAGCACAATTAACCAATTAAATGCTAGGCACGACCACATCACGAAACCCAAAATGAACACATAAATATTTAAATAACTAAATAATTTAAATAACTAAATAAGCAATAAATAAATAATAATTATTTATTACTAATAAAATAGAGCCTAGTTTTCGGGTCGTGACAATTAACATATTTGACAATTCAAGTATTTCAAGAACTGATGTTGACCCACTTCGAAAAGTCATATGTAACACTTTAAATTCAAAAAATAAATTGTCTAAATTAACATCGGATACATGAGAAAAAGAAGTAGTGAACTTCGTACAACATTCTCTTAATTCATCATATTTTAAGGACTTCAACTATTTGAAATTATACAAATGTCAAAAAGTATTTTTGAATGTTTTTAATTACTTAAAACTATTAGGTAATGAGGTAACTACTATATCCACAATAAAAGTTTAAAATATTCCTCAGATGATAACAGTTTCTCGTCATCATCGTCATCATCATTTTCATTAAATTGTTTTCCTAATATGTACG
This sequence comes from Campanula takesimana, assembly GCA_026119855.1. Taxonomy (NCBI): domain Eukaryota; kingdom Viridiplantae; phylum Streptophyta; class Magnoliopsida; order Asterales; family Campanulaceae; genus Campanula; species Campanula takesimana. The sequence continues at coordinate 1,690,546 of JAOWBW010000001.1, forward strand.
ACGTTTCATTGGAAACATATGCTCTACATCTATCTCAGATGTGTTTATAGCATATAATATATCATATCGAACCAAATGACTATGTTGTGTAAATATCCAAATATTAATGGGCCTCTTATCACCGTGTCTTCTTTTAATTATGCCAAGTATACAATTTATGTGTATAAATTATACTCCCTCTGTCCCATCCGAATTAGGACAAATTTCCATTTTGGGTGTCCCAGCCGAATTAGGACATCCCACAAAGGAAACTTTATATTACTTTTATATTGGGTATACCCCCACCTTATTTTCTCTAATCATCCATATTTAAATTTAACCCAATTAACTTATCCTAATTAACCACTCATAATGGGCTGGCCTACCCCACTAACCCAAACCCATTACCAGGTAAGTAAACCTAAAAATATCCCCCATCCCCTCATTTCTTCTCAAATCTAGCAACTTTTTTTCGCCGCCACCCTTCCCACCGTCACTCCGCGACCCTCCCACCTTCTACCAGAACCCCATTTCTCTTCGCAACTCCCTTTCCTCTTTCCCATCACCATCGTTGCTGCCCCATAAAACGTCACCATTATCGCCGTCGCCGCCGTCGCGACCTTCAACTTTAGGTTAATATCGTTCTCTCTCTCTCTCTCTCTCTCTCTATCTCTCTCTCTCTCTTTCTCTCTCTCTCGCTTTACTCTCTTTCTCATTCTCAGAATTTTGATTTTTTAATTTTTGATTTTGAATGATGATTTGTGTTGTGTTTTGTGTTAGTTTGGGCGTTTGATATATGTATGTTTTCGATCACTTGTGTTTGTTCATGTGTGTGCACGTTTGTGTGGTTGTAGATCAACTAGATCTTTATAGATATGGTGTTTTTGAATGTGTGTGTTTTGTGCGGTTGTAGATCGACCATATCTTTATAGATCTGGTGTTTTTGAATGTGTGTGTTTTTGTGTAATTTGTTTGTGCTGTGTTTGTGAATCTGTTTGTACTCTTTGTGTGTTATTCTAAATGTTTGTTGTTTGATTTTGTGTACTTTAATTTCTTTTGATTTTTGAATTGTTGTTGTTTGGTGATGGTGGCAGGGATAATAGTGCATTGACGGCGTTTGGAGTGGCTATGGGACTACGGTGGTGTTAATGATGGTGGTGGTCTATTTTTCGGTGGGGGTGGTCTGGTGGCCCGGCGGCGGCAGTAGGGGCGGTGGTGGTGGTCGGTTGATAGTGGTTGGGAAGAGAACGGAGATGAATTTGGTTGAAATGTTATTTTGGGTTCATTGTAACAATTTGAGTTGTAATAAAATTTGTGCTATACTCCCTCCGTCCAAGATTAAGGTTCTTACTTTCTTTTTTGGTTTGTCCCAGACTAAGGTTTTTAGTTGCTTTATTACCTAAAATAGACAATGGGATCCACTTGTCATTCTCACAACAAAAACTTCCTAGCTACTTTCTCTCTCCTACTTTTTCATACTTTACTTTTCATACTCACAACATTACTTTTCCTTAATTTCCGTGTAAAGTCAAACTAAGAACCTTAGTCCGGGACCGAGGGAGTAGCTGTTTGTTTAGGAAATGATTAGAGATTAATCAAAATTGTTAAATCTCTTAATTCAAATTCATTTTCAGTTTTTGCAATTGAATACTATTATTCCTCTGTGTCAGAGGAGAAAATCCTAATTCAGATGGGACGGAGGGAGTATAGTCTAAACTTCACTTCTCAAAAAATAATACTCCCTTCGTCCCAGAAAGATGATCCACTTTTGACTTTTGATGGTCAATACAAGTGAACTTTGACTAAATATAAATGTCAATCTAACGACCCTTGTGAAATTCTAGAATTCGTTATTGATTAATCATCAAGTGATTTATAAATGACAAATTTTAAAAATTCATTGGGATGATTAAATTGATAATAATCTTTGGTCAAAGTTCACATGTGTTGACCGTAAAAAATTCAAAGTGGACTATCTTTCTGGGACAGAGGGAGTACTAAACTTCAAATTAAAAATAAACATACTACAAATTTTAGGGCCCCTTATCATCGTGGACCGTAAGCGGGTGCCTACCTTGTCCTCCCTTGTGCCGGCCCTGAATATAAGGATCAAACTTGTATTTAATTTAGTGATATTTTTGGCAGTTTTTGAATAATATGTTGATGGAAGAGACAAACTGACATTAAAAGAAAAAAAAAAAAAAAAAAAAAACCAAACTTATAAAAAATATTATGAAGAATCAAACTAACTGACATAAAAAAAAAAAGCCAAACTTAAATATTTATGAAGAATCAAACTAATGCAAAGTACGAAGTTTAACAACCAAATTATTATTTAACCCTATCACTGAATTCCTACCTAATAATTTTCGGAAATATAAGAATTTAGACATGCATACATAGAGAACGAATTACGATATGGACACTGATCGGTTGGATGGATCATCTATATCTATATCTATATCTATATCTATAGGCAAGACATTCCACAAAAGGCAATTTGGCGCCCAAAAACGTCACTTTCAAACTGGCAAAAAACGGAAATGCTCTACGGCGTCGTATGAGAGAAACTTTCCGTACCCTCGCCTCCCCTCCTCCCTCCTTATCTTTCCTCTCCTTCTTTCTCTTTCTAGAAACACACACACACTCACTCTCGCTCTCTCCTTCTTCTCCCACAAATCCGTCTTCATCTCGACCTATCTCTTTCTCCCCCACCGGCACTGCTACTGTCACCGCCACCACCGCCAAAGCCACAACCATCATCTGGGTCACCGCCTTCACCATCGCCATCGGCACCGCTACTGTCACTACCACCTCCACTTTGCCCTCCGCCTTCCGTCCGTCGAACCGCGACCTCCGCCCTAGGTAAGATTTCTCAGTTTCTTCTCTTCCTCCGTCTTTCTATCCGACACACACTCTCTCTCTTTCTCCCCAAAATCTGTCAATTTTTCTGGGTTTAGATGCAGAATGGGGGTAAATCCACAGATCGGTATTTTATTTTTTTTGTAACAGCCACCGCCACCACCACCACCATCGCTTTAATTTCGCCATCGCTGCCGTCAAATGAAGCAGCATGAGCTCCACCCGACGAGGAACCCCTACAGCCACCATCGTAGTCACTCAATTTCAATTTCAAATTAGAAATTACTTAATTAGGGATTTATTGTTTGTGAGTCTTCGTCTTCTTTAAAATTCCTCAATTTGGCTTTGAAATCAGTTTTTTTTCCCCCTCTATTCGTCTAGCTTTACAACAGTTTCTTCAAATGGGCTTAAAATTTAGGTTTCCTTAATTTCGGTGGTGTTTTGCCGGTGGGGATGAGGAGGTGTTATGGGTTAGAAGAATGTTGCCGGCGGCGGTCAAAGAAGAAGAAGCCAGCTGCAGCATGTAATGAAAACGAGGAAGTAGAAGTGCAGAGGTCCTCATGAGCGCCTCAATATGCCGGAACTGGATCTGGTCATTGTCAACGGTTTCATAATCTCCGACAATACGAGCAATAAATTGTATGTCCTATCCATTTCTCCCTTTCTCTTTAGAAGTTCTTCAGTTTTCCATCATACTAATTAACTATACATTGTTATCATCTTTGAGCCATTGAACTACAACCTTGTCGAAGAGTGGTTTTTCCACCGATTGGCTGCAGGTCATCCCATTCCAATCCCCATCTCAGGAATCCAAGTTACTCAACACGGTCATGTCAAGGTTAGTGATAAATTCCCAAAGATCGAAGAAGCAGTGACTTATTTTTTAAGCTCTATAGTTAATCGTATTCTCACTGTCCCAAAATGATAATCTCATTTGAATTTTTATAGTCAACACAAGTGAACTTTGACCTAATGTTAATGCCAATATAATCATCGCACTTAAATTGTAAAAATTGTTACTGATAAATCTTAACAATTTTTAGACTTTCACTAAAATGAATAGTTTGACTGACATTAACATTTGGTCAAACTTCACTTGTGTTGACCATTAAAAGCCAAATGAGGGTATCTTTTTGGGAAGGAAGGAGTATTTCCTTCTTTTATCCTAAACAAATAATTATATCCATTTTTTGACAATCAAAAGCGTATCATTCATGTTGTTGAGTTGAACAATTTCTAGGATTTGGCAAAGGCATTTGTTGTGGTACTTAGTAATGAGAAAGCAAGCAAGCAAATTTTCAATATTGGAGGGGAAAAATATGTTAATTTTGATGGATTATCAAGAGCTTGTGCTAAGGTAAACTTGACAATCAAATGTCTCACATAATTAATATTACCCCTAAGCTTAAAATAGGAAGATTAACATTGTGTGTTCGTGGGTTCCCCCCCCCCCCCCCTCTTGGTTTGAAAGGGGGGGGGTTGTGACCTATGGATAATAGTCGTTGAGGTATTATGTTCACACCAAAAATAAAAAAAGCATAATTGAGTTTGCTTAACTTTTTTTTTTAATCAAAATACTGATTTTTTTATTTGTAAATAAACTGCACATTATTTATCATAGATTATTTTTTAGGATTGAAATGGGTGAATTTTTTTGATTAGTCTAAATAATTGGAAGAACTAATTTTAAAATAAAACATGTTTTCTTTTTTATAGAGTGAAATATGATTGGATTATTGAAATTGTCAAAAAAAAAAACAAAAACAAAAAACAAATCTATTATAAGAATATGTGTGGGTATAACAATTGTATAGGACGGAATTGATTACGCTGAAAAGTTTCAAATAATTTCCTTTACGTCTGTGCCCGTGTGTGTTTGCGTGTGTGTGTCACCATGGCATGCATTATTCTTTGGAGCTTCCCAGGTTGTGACCCAGCATCCGAGCCTGCCATTGAACCATATTGGGTAGAATGTGAAGACCTGTCGAGTTGAAAATAAAATGCATGTCGTCTTGGTGAACCAGATGCTGACAGACTTGGTGGAGAACCAGGTGGTGTAAATTGAGGTGTGCGGGTTTGTGATTCTAACAACAGACCTACTGATATGCGAGGCCTTGAAGCTGTCATGACAAACAGGTAACAAATTGCAAATGTGAATCCTTGCCTTACTCATGCGACGACAATCCTGCTGCAAAATGTTTTTTTTTACAACATATGAGATGTTCTATTTAACTCACCTTCAGACTCTGTATCTTCTGAGTTTTGGAAACTTATTTGTCGTAAGCGTGAAATTGATGGTAGATCGTTGGTCCTAAGATTGTGCCCGGTCATGTTAAAATGGATAGTTTTAGTCTTCAAATTTTTTTGATTACTTTCAATAATCTTTATTGGCTCGCAATAGTACAAGGTGCACCATAATTTTAATTTCTGTATGCCCTCAAATTCTCAGGAAATGTAGCTGGTTCCAGTTGGGGTCTCCCATCAATTTTTGGTGGATCAGACAGTCTTATGGCTGCGAGATATAACTCTTCAAGCAAGCATTCAGTGAACCTTTTCATGGAGTGAAAAGGTAGGTGCTTGATATCTGCAGACATGTTGTTTGTTAGTTTGTTTTCGTAATAGTTTATTCATGTTATTCTCAATGTCTGATTCGTGTCTTAAAAATATTGACAAGTCTACGTTGACATTTATTTTCATGGAGTGAGTATATAGCTACCTTTGGAAACAAATGTTATAGCAAGCGTTTCAAAAACACGAACATACTAGCACACATTCACACACAGTTACACACACACACAAGAACGCCTAACTTTTTTTTTTTTTGAAAGAGCCTAACTTCCTTTTGTAATTTTTTTTTTTTCCAAGACAAGATTAGAATTAGAGGATTTCCAATTGTGCAATGGCTCGGCTCAGTGACGAAATCTGAGGATGGGATCTTCATCGGCACCATAATTTTCTGATAGGATCGGCCGTCTTTAAGGTAATTTTTCTCAAATTTTATTCAGTTTGAGTGATTTTTTTATTTTATTTTTTTGGTGTTGGTTGTTGGTTGTGAGGATGCTTCATTTTTTAATATATTACTGTATTCAATGGTTTTCATTATGTTAAATTTTGCAATATTATTTCATTTTCAGTATAGTTATTGAGTTAATATGTTGACGAGATGCTTCAATTTTTACTATAATGAAAATCTGACACATGTCCATATTAAAATGTTCATACTTTGCTTCACTGATAAAAGCATTGTTTACTAGACCCAAGAAATTGACAAAAAGCTGACATTTTTTTATTTTTTTTTATAGGAAGCTGACATAAAACTTTGAAATTCAAATTTGAATTGATATGTGGTGAGTCGAAGGAGGGAGTATATAATATTAAAGTAGAAGAATTTCATGCTCATAAAACCCGCCACGTGGCTTTATTGCGTGCAATTCCATGTGACAGTAGTTTATTGCTCCATTCAATCAAATTCATTTTTTTTTTAAAAGAAGGAAAAAGTCAAATTTCCATTCTTAGAGGTAGTTCAGCTTTTTTCTCGAAATTCTAGGCTTTATTTGTGGATAAATTATTTCAAATGGTAAGTAAGTTGTAACTTTCAATCATATGTGCATGATTCTTGCCAAATTTCTAGCTTCAATTGTTGATAAATAAATGATTTCAGTATGTAATTTAGACTTCGAATTGGAATTTTCAGCTTTCATTCTAAAAATACAAGTTAATTGTTTGAGTATACCCTCATTAACTTATTTCCATATATTTTCCTTAATTTGATTAATTTTGTATATGGCTTAAGTTTGATGTTGAAACGTGCTAATTTTATGTTATTTAGTTTTTTTTTAAAAAAAAAACCTTTTGCAGAAACATCATTTGTTTGTGCAAAACTATTAGTAGCAGTTAAATGTTTGTTTGATTTTCGATGAAAATGGATAATAACCATAACATTCCACATCCATTGCCATTGTTTTCACCGGTGCATTGCTTGGTAATCCCTATGAACAAATAATTTAACACATCATTTTGCAAGCCATATTTGTGACACTTTTTTGTGACTTTATATTTACCTTTGGCAAAATGGTAACTTTCCTTGGTTTATACCCTTTCGCCCATTGTTTGCAAAAACAAACCGGGGCCCGAGGTTGCCTATAAATATATCCCAGATAGAAAAAAATAAGAGGCTTTGACCAATAAGTCCCTCACCCAAATGAAAATGACCAATAAGGACAGACATTTTGGAAACTCACCAATAAGTCCCTGGACTTTTCACTGTACCATATTGCCCCTCGCTTCCTCCCTGGCGTGCGCTATATGTAGCCAACGCTAAGCGCATATAGTATATGCGCTTTTTGTCTCTCCCTCACTCTCCCTCTCCCTCTTTCTCTCTCTTCTATTTTTTTTCCACCCAAAATTATAAAATGCAATATCTTAAAATTTAAGAATCAAAAAAATAATCCGAAATCACCGTTTTAATCGTATCGTCAAGACGAATAAAACAAGTACACTCAATACATAATTCAAATTTTTGAAATAAAAATTTCTATTTTCACTTGTAAAATTATGAGAAAATCATTTTTCATTCTCAATTGATTTCACAGTTGTGTGATTTTTTTCATTTTTCACTTGTAAAATCAATTCTCAACTGTGAATGTGATTTCATAGTTATGTGATTTCACAGTTGTGTGATGCTATATGTATTTTAAAAAATGATAAATTAATTTATCATTTTTGATACTCAATTTGTTCATAATTAACAAAACTGAGACATGCATTTCACAGTTGTTCACACATAAATTGAATACAATAACTGGAACATTCATTTCATAGTTGTTCAAACATGAGTTTGAGTTTAATAAATGTGACATTCATTTCACAGTTGTATCATTTCACATGAATTTCTCAACTGAGACATTCATTTCATAGTTGTGTCATTTTTTCATTTTTCACTTGAAAATCATTTCTCAACTGATAAATTGATTAAAGATAAATTGATTTCATGGTTGTGTGATTTCACGATAATATAATAGTTGTGTGACATTATATGCTCTTTAAACAATTGATAAATAAATTTATCAGTTGTTTAAAGTTAAATACTCCCTCCGTCCCGCCTGAAATTGCACAAAAAAATTATGGCACAAGAATTAAGGGAAAACGTGAAAAAGATGATGTGTTGTGAGTGTTGATAGTTGAGTGGGAGAGAGAAAGTGGGGTAGAAAATAGTTAGTGGGTTAGTGGATGTGAGTGTGCAAGTGGGTAAAAACTTTCCATTTATGGATTTTGTAATTTCTATGGGACGCCCAAAACGGCAAGTTTTGCAATTTCAAGCGGGGCGGAGGGAGTATTTAGTTAGTAAATGTATTGTCATATCCACAACCAGATAAGGTGCTGACTGTCCTCACTCTACATGTCGCGACCCCGGACCCCGCAGGCCCGAGACCGCGATCTGGACGTCGACTTAAAACCAAAACTGTGAAATACCGAAGTTAAAAATTTCATTTGATACCAAAAGGTAGTGATCCAAAGTTTTACAAAACCAAGTTTGATAAAAATCAATTACAACTAACATAAACTTCCACAAGTTTATGCCCAACAAAATACAAATATACAATTCTTAGTGACGTCATTGTTTGGTACAACTATCCCAAAATGGTTACACATTTACATAATGTAAACCAACCTATAACAACCTTCCCCAAAAGAATGTATCCACACTCGACGTCCTCTTTCTCGTGATCAGCGAGACTAATCCTTAACACCTGGGGGGGGAGTTAAGGAAAAACAAAGATAAAAGAAAAGGGGGTGAGATAAATCTCAATAAGTTACTAATGCAACTACATGACATGCTATGATGCAAGAAGCAATAAGCAATAATAATATCACATAGCACATAGCATTTATCACATACAGATAGCAGCGGAAATAAACACATAACAAAGGATATAGCCAAGGTTTTCCAAACCGGAACATCCAAATAAAGGATCGCTGCGCAGCTTCAATAATCAACAAATCATCATCTTCATAATAGCATGAAAGCCGAAGAGAAAACCCCGGTACCGGAACCAATAACCATAAAAGTGTCACAAAGGACAAGGACCATGACACAAAGTCATGCCCGGTAGCTAGATACATTCACAGAGGAACGCTAACTTGACTTTTCCAAAGCCAATCTGGAAAAGGGTATAGTAAGGGCAAAACAATGGTCAACATTATAATGAACTTGGCTTTGCCATTATAATCTTTCCCATCGCCCGATGCAACAATTATGCCAGCTGGGCTTCCAAATAAATGCTAAGTAATAATAATTTAGCATGAATGAACAACTTAAGGTTCCAAAGTAGGGAACCAATCCAAATAAATTACCACAAAGGTAAACCAATCCAAACAACACATCAAGGATGAACCAACATTCCCAAAACGGTACTTAATCAAATTCCAGAACATATTTATTCACAAAAGAATCAAATCCAATTAATAAGGTATTCCACGATGTTATCTTAAGTTAATTGGAAGAAATAAACTTAAACTATTTAGGCCCTAAGTCCTAACCCAAGCAAAAAGGTCAAATTCCTGGAACAGGGGGCGGGCGGGCGCCTGGGCATAGGCAGGCGCGCGCTTGAATTGACAGAAGGTCAGGCGCTAGAAAAAAGTGGGAGTAGGCGGGCGCCTGGGCAAGGGCAGGCGGGCGCCTGGTCTACGGGCTGGGAAGAATTCCCAGCTGGGTTCCTCAAATTTCCTAACCATTTCCTTACAAATTTCATAACACTCAAAATCAATCCTCCCAACAAGATTTCTAAGGTACCCAAACATCATTTAACTAAAAAGGGGATCTTAACAACACCCTTTATCAACCAAATTCAAGAATCAAAACCAACATTCAAGATTTCACCATTTTTAACCAAAAACTCAAATAAATTCCAAACAAATTCAAAACCCAACCAAACTTCAAATATAACACATTAAGCATTATCTAAACATGATATGAACATTTTAGCATCAAAATGGGGGAAAAGTAACTTACATGATAAATCTCAAAGTTGACGGAATTCAATTCTTTTTGGTTCTAAGCGATCCTATCGACGATCTAAACAAGGTTCATGTTTTAAGAAATGAGAGATTATGAGAGGAATATGAAGAAAAAGAAGAGAGAAGGAAGAGAAGAAACTTACCATATACAAGGGGAGAGAGAGAGAGTTTCCAGGGAGAGAGAGATGGAGGTGGAGTGTGAGGGTGAAAGAGTAGGGTGAGGGAGGTGAGTAGGGAGAAGATGAAGATGGAAAAGTTACACCTAGCCCCCTTCCCCCACTAACTAGCACAATTACTTACACTCCCGACTAACAATTAAGACTCAACACTTCCACACTAGCCCAAATAACTCGAATAAAATGCTAGGCATAATTATTATAACACATAAATTGCACACATAAATATTTAAATAAATAATAATTTAAATAAATAAATAAGCGAATAATTAAATAATAATCATTTAATTACTAATAAAATAGAGCCTAGATTTCGGGTCGTGACATTCACTCCCCCTTAAAGAAAATTCGAACCTAATTTTAACGAGACTCACCTTAAACGAAAATCCACGGAAATTTCCTCTCGATCTCATCTCTGAGCTCCCACGTCGACTCCTCGATGTTATGATTCCTCCAAAGGACTCTAACCAACGCAATGCTTTTGTTTCTCAACTCTTGAACTTTAGAATCTAAGATCCGAACCGGTCGTTCCTCATAAGTCATATCGGGCTCAATATCCTCCGATACTCTCGGTAACACGTGAGATGGATCATGAACATACTTCCGAAGCATAGAAACGTGAAAGACGTTGTGCAACCGGTCTAAGGATGACGGTAACGCAAGACGATACGCTAGAAGTCCAACCTTTCCCAAAATCTCAAACGGACCAATAAACCTCGGAGCCAACTTGCCTTTCTTCCAAAATCTACGAATACCCACCTTCGGAGACACTTTCAAGAACACAAAATCACCGGTCTGAAAACTAAGATCTCGCCTTCGGTTATCTGCATAGCTCTTATGTCGACTCTGGGCTGTTTTCAATCGATCCCGGATAACTCTAACCTTTTCAACTGAATCCTGAAGCAAATCAATACCCACGATCTTCGCTTCACCAACCTCATCCCAACAAATAGGCGATCTACATTTTCTTCCATACAAGGCCTCAAACGGTGCCATCTCGATACTAGCCTGGTAACTGTTGTTGTAAGAGAATTCCACTAACGGTAGGTGCGAATCCCAAGAATCAGAAAAGTCTATCGAACAAGCTCGCAACATATCCTCCAAAATCTGAATAGTCCTCTCGGATTGACCATTGGTCTGAGGATGAAAAGCTGTACTGAATCGCAACTCTGTACCCAAAGCTTCCTGAAACGCCTTCCAGAATCTAGAAGTAAATCTCGGGTCTCGATCTGACACGATGCTAACCGGAACCCCATGCAATCTAACGATCTCATCGATATAAAGGGTCGCAAGCTTCTCCATCGAATATCTGATGTCAATAGGTAAAAAATGGGTACTCTTGGTCAATCTATCCACTATTACCCAAACACTGTCATACTTCCTACGGGTACGAGGTAGTCCCGTAACGAAATTCATAGTCACATGCTCCCATTTCCACACGGGAATCTCTAACGGCTGAAGTAATCCCGCGGGTCTCTGATGCTCGGCTTTGACCTGGTGACACGTTAAACACCTCGATACATACTCGGCTATTTCCCTTTTCATATTAATCCACCAAAATTGTTGCTTCAAATCCTGATACATCTTCGTACTACCCGGATGAATAGTATACCTCGATTTGTGACCCTCATCTAAAACTTGTCTCTTTATTCCACCAACATCGGGTACGCACAAACGACCACGGAAAGTCAAAACTCCACTCGAACTCAAAGAAAAATCCTCGAAGTTCTTTTCCTTCAATTTACCCATTATCTTCACCAACTCGGGATCTTCTTTCTGAGCTTCCTTTATCCTCTGAATTAGGGTCGGAGATACCCTAATATTCGCAAAAATAGCCCCATGTCTCGATTCACGAGGAGACCAATCTCGAACATCCTCAAGCATTTTCCACTCGCGAACCATCATCGAAGCCACATAAGATTTTCTACTAATCGCATCGGCTACCACATTCGCCTTCCCCGGATGATAAGAAATCGTGCAATCATAATCCTTCAGCAATTACATCCATCGGCGCTGTCGGTTGTTCAATTCCTTCTGAGAGAATAGGTACTTCAAACTCTTGTGATCGGTAAAAATCTCAAACTTCGCCCCATAAAGGTAGTGCTTCCATTTGTGCAACGCAAATACTATCGCAGCCAACTCCATATCATGAGTGGGGTAATTCTGTTCACTAGGGGTCAACTTCCTCGAAGCATACGCAATTACTTTCCCATTCTGCATCAACACACAACCCAAACCCTCTTTCGAAGCATCACTGTAAATCACTAGGCCATCGCTCCCATTAGGCAAAGTCAAGATCGGTGCGGTAGTCAACCTCTTCTTCAATTCCTCGAAACTCTTGTCACATTTCTCGGTCCACACAAACGGAACATTCTTCCGGGTCAACTGAGTCATCGGAGTAGCGATCCTCGAAAACCCCTCAATAAATCTTCTGTAATACCCGGCTAAACCAAGAAAGCTTCTAATCTCTGTCACGGATTCGGGTCTCTTCCAATCCACTATTGCCTCTATCTTTGAAGGATCCACAGAAATCCCATCTTTAGAAATCACATGGCCCAGAAATGACACCTTCTCGAGCCAAAATTCGCATTTACTGAACTTCGCAAATAATTTCTCCCTCGCAAGAACGGATAAAACTGTCCTCAAGTGTTGATCATGCTCCTCTCGAGATTTTGAATAAACAAGAATGTCGTCGATGAAGACTACCACGAACGAATCAAGATAGGGGTGGAAAACTCGGTTCATCAAATCCATAAACACGGCCGGCGCGTTAGTCAACCCAAACGGCATAACCAAGAACTCATAATGACTGTAACGAGTGCGAAAAGCAGTCTTCGGAATATCCTCCGATCGAACCTTCAACTGATGGTACCCACTCCTCAAATCAAGTTTAGAGAAAACCACGGACCCTTGAAGCTGATCAAATAAATCGTCAATATGAGGTAGAGGATACTTGTTCTTCACCGTAACCTGATTCAACTTTCTGTAATCGATGCACAATCTCAAGGAACCGTCTTTCTTCCGCACAAACAAAACCGGTGCTCCCCACGGGGAAACACTAGGGCGGATAAACCCTCGATCCAGCAACTCTTGCAATTGAACTTTTAATTCCTTCAATTCTGCGGGAGCTAACCTATAAGGTGCTTTCGAAATTGGATCCGTACCCGGCAAAAGATCTATACAAAACTCAATCTCACGATCGGGAGGCATATCATACTCGGTAGAGAAAACATCGGGAAATTCCCGAACTACTCGAACACTATCAAAACTAGGGGATTCTTTCCTAGTATCAAGAACACTAGCCAAATACCCCTCACAACCACTATGCAATAATTTTCTCGCTTTCATATAAGAAATTAAGCGAACCTTTCTACTCAGAGGACTAGCCCCAAACACAAATTTAGGCACATCGGGAATAGAAAAAGTAACAGTTTTCTTACGGCAGTCAACAGAAGCATGAAACTTGCTCAACCAATCCATACCCAAAATGACATCAAAGTCTTGGATAGGAAGAACTATCAAATCCGCACAAAGGACTCGACCACAAATACCCACATCACAAGCACGAAAGACTCGATCAGAAATCAAGCATTCTCCTATAGGGGTCGACACCTCTAGCACGTACGGTAAAGACTCGAATGCACCATTTAACATGGAAGCAAATTGCACAGAAATGTATGAATGAGATGATCCTGGATCTACTAACGCTCGTGCGCTCACATTAGACACAGAAACAATACCTCCAATAACCGAAGGATCATCGGTCGCCTGTTGTTGATTCATGGCATAAATCTTTCCTTGAACTTTGGGCTTCCCAGCGGCATCCTTTTTCTGACCCTGATTAATACTAATTCCTGACCCGGATGCTTGACCTCGGTGCCTCGTGCAGTCTCTCGCAAAGTGCCACATTTCACCACAATTGGTGCATTTGCCTTGCTTCTTCCAACACCTATCCTCTGAATGGCCTACCTTCTGACAAAAGGTACAAGGCTTCCTATTCTGAATCCCCGGAGTAGTACCCGGATTCCTCGGTGTGGTTTGCCCCTTAAACTGAGATGATGCTCCCGGGTTACCTCGGTTGTCGAAACGGTGCTGTGGCTTGCCTTGAGCTCCTTGCTTACTCTGGTTAGCTACCTCGGTCTTCCTTTTGTGCTCCCCAATATCTTGCTCTATTAAGTAGGCTCGGTCCACCGCATCTTGGAAAGTCACAATCCGTTGAGCAATAAGTTGAGTACGGATGGAGGTCTTCAATCCCCGAATGAATCTCATAGCCTTTTGTTCCTCGGTCCTCACCAAATAGTCGCAATACCGGGCTAATTCTATGAGCTTAGCCGAGTATTGTGCTATAGACAACAATCCTTGCTCCAAGTTGAGTAGATCGATCTCCTTTCGGTTTTGATCAACAACCGGAATGAAATGCTCCTTGAATTTGCGCACAAACAACTCCCACGCATACACCGTGTGAGTGTCATCCCAACTAGCTTTAACACCCTTCCACCAATGCTCGGCGGCTCCCACAAGCTTATAAGCCGCGAACCGGACCTTGTCTTCATCCGTGCACCCAAACACATCATAAATCTTCTCCATAGACTCAATCCACAACTCAGCTTTCCGAACATCGGGTTCCCCATCGAATTCAACCGGTTTCAACTTCAGAAATTGCTCCAATCCATAGCGGGGTGGTGCTTGTTCTACCCTCGGACCTTGATCATGTATGGCCTTCATGGCCGCCTCAAACATGCCTTGAAACATGGCACGGGCTTCTTCCCTTGTATCATTCAGATTTGCATTACCGGTACTACCTTCACCACTCCTTCTACGAACCATTGTAACAAGTACCTGCATAAGACATCAACCGTTAATCACTCCGCACACTACTACCCACCTAGGTCATACTAATCCACCTAGACTTATACTTAGAGCTAATGCCATAGCTCTGATACCAACTGTCGCGACCCCGGACCCCGCGGGCCCGAGACCGCGATCTGGACGTCGACTTAAAACCAAAACTGTGAAATACCGAAGTTAATAATTTCATTTGATACCAAAAGGTAGTGATCCAAAGTTTTACAAAACCAAGTTTGATAAAAATCAATTACAACTAACATAAACTTCCACAAGTTTATGCCCAACAAAATACAAATATACAATTCTTAGTGACGTTATTGTTTGGTACAACTATCCCAAAATGGTTACACATTTACATAATGTAAACCAACCTATAACAACCTTCCCCAAAAGAATGTATCCACACTCGACGTCCTCTTTCTCGTGATCAGCGAGACTAATCCTTAACACCTGGAAGGGGTTAAGGAAAAACAAAGATAAAAGAAAAGGGGGTGAGATAAATCTCAATAAGTTACTAATGCAACTACATGACATGCTATGATGCAAGAAGCAATAAGCAATAAAAATATCACATAGCACATAGCATTTATCACATACAGATAGCAGCGGAAATAAACACATAACAAAGGATATAGCCAAGGTTTTCCAAATCAGAACATCCAAATAAAGGATCGCTGCGCAGCTTCAATAATCAACAAATCATCATCTTCATAATAGCATGAAAGCCGAAGAGAAAACCCCGGTACCGGAACCAATAACCATAAAAGTGTCACAAAGGACAAGGACCATGACACAAAGTCATGCCCGGTAGCTAGATACATTCACAGAGGAACGCTAACTTGACTTTTCCAAGGCCAATCTGGAAAAGGGTATAGTAAGGGCAAAACAATGGTCAACATTATAATGGACTTGGCTTTGCCATTATAATCTTTCCCATCGCCCGATGCAACAATTATGCCAGCTGGGCTTCCAAATAAATGCTAAGTAATAATAATTTAGCATGAATGAACAACTTAAGGTTCCAAAGTAGGGAACCAATCCAAATAAATTACCACAAAGGTAAACCAATCCAAACAACACATCAAGGATGAACTAACATTCCCAAAACGATACTTAATCAAATTCCAGAACATATTTATTCACAAAAGAATCAAATCCAATTAATAAGGTATTCCACGATGTTATTTTAAGTTAATTGGAAGAAATAAACTTAAACTATTTAGGCCCTAAGTCCTAACACAAGCAAAAAGGTCAAATTCCTGGAACAGGGGGCGGGCGGGCGCCTGGGCATAGGCAGGCGCGCGCTTGAATTGACAGAAGGTCAGGCGCTAGAAAAAGTGGGAGTAGGCGGGCGCCTGGGCAAGGGCAGGCGGGCGCCTGGTCTACGGGCTGGGAAGAATTCCCAGCTGGGTTCCTCAAATTTCCTAACCATTTCCTTACAAATTTCATAACACTCAAAATCAATCCTCCCAACAAGATTTCTAAGGTACCCAAACATCATTTAACTAAAAAGGGGATCTTAACAACACCCTTTATCAACCAAATTCAAGAATCAAAACCAACATTCAAGATTTCACCATTTTTAACCAAAAACTCAAATAAATTCCAAACAAATTCAAAACCCAACCAAACTTCAAATATAACACATTAAGCATTATCTAAACATGATATGAACATTTTAGCATCAAAATGGGGGAAAAGTAACTTACATGATAAATTTCAAAGTTGACGGAATTCAATTCTTTTTGGTTCTAAGCGATCCTATCGACGATCTAAACAAGGTTCATGTTTTAAGAAATGAGAGATTATGAGAGGAAGATGAAGAAAAAGAAGAGAGAAGGAAGAGAAGAAACTTACCATATACAAGGGGAGAGAGAGAGAGAGTTTCCAGGGAGAGAGAGATGGAGGTGGAGTGTGAGGGTGAAAGAGTAGGGTGAGGGAGGTGAGTAGGGAGAAGATGAAGATGGAAAAGTTACACCTAGCCCCCTTCCCCCACTAACTAGCACAATTACTTACACTCCCGACTAACAATTAAGACTCAATACTTCCACACTAGCACAAATAACTCGAATAAAATGCTAGGCATAATTGTTATAACACATAAATTGCACACATAAATATTTAAATAAATAATAATTTAAATAAATAAATAAGCGAATAATTAAATAATAATCATTTAATTACTAATAAAATAGAGCCTAGATTTCGGGTCGTGACACTACATCACATAAATAATAAAAACAAAAAATCTGATTATTCAAAAACTCCGTATCTCACAAATTCCCTATCTATCACTTTGCCTTAAATCAAATTCGAAACAGAGAAACAAATCATTAAAAGATGGCTCAAGCTATGGCTTCAATGACCGGCTTAATTGGCTCCACTCAGGGCTTGAACAAGCAATGGACGGGTTGCCATGCCAAGAGCCGCCGGCTTCACTGTTAAAGCTCAACAGTGGTCAGTTGAACACGAAACTAGCCGCCGAGCCGTTCTGGGTTTGGTCGCCGTCGGACTGGCATCTGGGTCTCTTGTTAAATCTGTTCTTGCTGAGGGAGAAAACAAACCCTAATTTTACCATAACCATCGCCCAATTTTACTGTGAATCTCCTAATTTTTCTTTCTTCGTCGCTCGTCTCTTCCTTCACGAAATTCTGGCCATAAATATAATCCCCAAATTGTATTGAGGAGGAGGGTGATCTCAGAAAGTCGGATAGAGGGGAGGGAGATAACGAGGACTCTATGCTGGCTTCGATGGAAGTTTTGAATAGGAGGTGCCGGTGGAAGTCGTGACCGGAGGCGCCGGTGGAAGGCGTGGCCAGAGGTGAGATGGAGAAGGTAGAGCGAGAAAGTAGAGAGATGGATATGAGTCGTACAAAGGGGGGGGGGGGAGAGAGCAGACGTGTTTTGTTTAGGGTTACAGGGGTAATGTTGTCATTTAAATTATAGTAAGGACTTTATGGGAGTTTCATTTCAACTTAGGGACCCTAAGGTAGAATAAGAAAATGTCTGTTTTTATTGGTAAATTCCATCTCTTATGAGGGACTTATTGGTAAAAATCCCAAAAAATAATCACGGTAATGTCATCGTTCTCCATCTCCTTTTCCCCCAGTGACGGATACAGTAGCGAATAACCGCTGCAATGAATTCCAGAGAAGGGTGATTATATTTCTTCCACTGCAATGCTTGACTCAAGCCAACAAAACAAGAAGAGAAAAAGTCAATGAAGAAGGTAAGATGCAAATTTGTTAAAGACATTGAATGTTTAAATCAAACTTCTGCTTTCTGAAAAGAGTAGAACCAAGTGTTCATTACTAATTTAGGACTGTGTTAATGTGCAGGCATGATTTCTGGAAAAGAAAAGCATGTTGAAGGGAGTAAAAATGTCAAACAAAAGAAAGAAAGAGAAAGGCCAGTGGTGACCGTATGAGTGGGAGACGAAATAAAGCATGACCATGGCCTTTTCGACGGCGATTCGGAAGCACCGGTGGTTGAAGAATAAGAATCAGTGGTGGCGCTGAGTGATAAAGATGGACCTGTAAGCCCCCCTCTTCTTTTTCTTCTTTTTCTCTATCTTTTTTTACTTCTAGAAGTTCATAATCACACACAGTTATAAACCTCATATGCAAAATTATGTGAAATTGATGTTTGTAGGGGTGATGGGAGCATCGACAGTGTGTTGCTATCGTTGTTCATGGCAAAATCCCGGTAGTGGTTTTGAGATGTGCTGGTGGTGGCGGCATCTATGGGTAAAAGAGAGATGTGGAGATAGAAACTGATATAGATGTAGAGAAAGAGGAGGGGGGGGGGGAATGTATGAACTGCGAAGGTAAAAGAGAGAAATTTCAAAGAGAAAACGTTTTTTTTTTTTTTTTTGAACAGAAAGAAAAAATGTTTGAGAAATCTAAAAGGTTGGAAGCATGTTTAATGGCGCTTTCATTTCAGCTTTTGAAAATTTAATTAACATGATAATGAAGTTTTGGGAAGGGGCCGAATTGGATGGAATTATGGATGAAACTTTCTAAAAAGTTGGTTTTAATTTATTTTTATATTGATTACGAGTTTCGTTGAGTTCTTGCTAATCATTAGGGCTGTTAAACGAACCGAGCCCGTTCGAGCTCGGCTCGAATGGGCTCGAAGCACTATTCAAGCTCGAGCTCGAACCGAGTTTTCGAGC